>CM019151.1:25175003-25384709 GCA_009733165.1 Naja naja
ACAGCAACTTGAAGACCAATAAACACAGACCTAGACTCCCAGCCAACCAGGATGAAAAAACCATTCAAATAAAACACAAAGCCAGCACCAAATTCAAACAGAAAATGGCTGCTAAGCCTCAGACACAAGATTAATAAAGAACCCAATACACAAGCCTGAAGATGGCAGATGAGATTCTGCCGAAATGTCGCTATAAAAGCACAACTATTAAGACGTGGGAAAATACCCAAAGAAACTAAATACCATACACACACACACATATACACATACATACACACACACATACATACATATTAATATAATATAATTGTAACTGGTTATTCATCAGAAGTGAATAAACAGAGTGTGTATAAACAGAGTTTTAGTTGCATGACCAATAACATTTTTAAAAAAATTATAAGTTTTCTCAATGGAGAAATATAAGGATGTTCTGTTTTGGAAGAAGCACACAACTGGCAGTTTATACAACATATTGCTATAAACAATAATATAATTTTAAATCATGGTTCATGGTCCATTCTGACTAAGATTCTTGTTCTTCTCATAAGGAAGCCAAGCACAATATTTCGGAATACCTCTTATATGCAAACTTACCAACAGTTTCTAATCCAAGGGAAGAAATGGAGATTTCAGCTCCAATTAGTCCAAATAGAAATGGTTGGGACACTTGCCATGCAAAAGTAACAACATCTTGCACTGCTTTCTACAAGACATAACAAAAAAAAATAGTTTTACACCAATACTGTAAGTATTAATGGTACTCGTGCAGAAGAGTGGCATATCTTAAATTTTATTTGTCCAAGCAAGATACCACTTTTCCTTTTCTAACACTAGAAATTGGATTCTGCCATTAATTATGAAGAAGTACCATCATCTTTCAAGGACTAAAAGAAGTCTTTATGGTAATTAACAAGAATATAAAAAATGTAGCACTAGAAAAAAAATATTTCAATATCTCAAAGGCCAAAGTAAGTTATTATGTTTGAAGTAGATTGCCTTTATTTGTCTATGTATCAATTTTTAATTAAATACATTTCATGTATTCAATTTGGAATTCTCCAATTTTAACAAACGATGACTTCATCTGCATCAAGCATCCAGCCAGCCAGTGCTGTAGCCCCTGCCTTATGGAATATTCTGCTCTTGAAGATTAGAATGGTTCCCAATCCTGTTGGCTTTTTAGAAAGCTTTAAAAACTTGGTTATGTACCTGGGCCTGGGGCTAAGAATGTATTAAGGGCCCAGATTTGGACTTGGCTTTATGATTAGTTTATTGATAATTAGAGCTATTTGAACTTATTTATTTTGTGAATATTTTTATTGTTTTGATTTTTTTGTTTTGTTTTATAATTTTAGAATATAAGTCATTTATTTGAGTTGGACAGCTACAGAAATTGAATAAATAAATAAAACCTCACTTCTACAAAAAAAAACCTTCCTTGCCTTATTATAACAAATGGTTTCAACTGTTTCAACCCTAACCCTAACCCTAACTTGGTCCTCAACACCAATAAGACCAAGGAGCTTATAGTGGATTATAGAAGGAACAGATCAGACATTCAGCCCTTGCTTATCAATGGAGACCGAGTGCAGCAAGTGGCCAGTTTTAAGTTTCTGGGTGTTACCCTAAAAGAGGACCTGACCTGGGGTGCCCACGTTGCAGCCCTGGTCAAAAGGGCCCAGCAGAGATTATACTACCTGAGACTTCTCAGAAAACAACAACTGAATGAAAAACTGCTGGTGACCTTCTACCGCTGCACCATAGAGAGCATTTTAACATACTGCACCTCTGTATGGTTTGCCAATTGCACAGTGGCAGATAGGAAAGCACTCCAGAGAGTTAACATCATTGCCCAGAAGATCATTGGTTGCCCTCTCCCCTCTTTGGAAGAGCTTTATAGCTCCTGCCTTAAGAAAGTTCAAAACATTCTCAAAGATCCATCTCATCCTGGGAACCCTTTTTTTGAACTATTACCATCTGGCAGGCGGTACAGAATAATAAAAACAAGGACAAATAGGCTGAAAAACAGCTTCTATCCCAGGGCAGTAGCTCTTTTGAATTCTGCTGTATAGTGCAGTGTTGGTGTGGTGTCGGGGGTTTCCAGTTCAATGTGTGAAGGGTGAAGGATGTGTGTTTGTGTTTATTTTCATGGTCATGGTCATGATGTGCACTGAAGATGGTGTTTGATTTCGTTGTATGAGGTGCAATGACAATAAAGTAAAGTTTACATGGGAATAAGGAGGAATCTTGTGTAATGTTCCTGTGAATCCTATTTGTGTAAGAAATCTTGAACCTCTGACTTCTAAACTGTCTGACAATCCTGACGTGGTTCTCAGAATCCTGGAATGGATTTGGACTATTCTTCTATTAAAAAAAACACTTTAGGTGAGTTTCTGTTTTGGTTACATTTTTGGTCACTGTTTTATTTCTTCAGCCTTGAAGTAAAACTGCTAATCACCACAGCAATTGTGTGCTTGTGATTGAAATTTGAAACAGCACAAGTTGCCTGGCAGCAAAACAAATACCCAACATTGCTATGGACCATAAGGACAAAATATGTAATTAGGAAAAAACCTGTATAACTGTTACCTGACCTGCCATTCATTATCAATTCAAATAAAAAATGCTGAAATTGTTTGAAGATTAAATAAGAGAGTGAATTAAATGTCTGTGTGTATCATAAGCTGACACACAATGTGTGTGTGAAATAAGCTTACAGTATGTATTTGATCTAAATCAGTAAAAAGAGAAATTGTTTGATTGTTATCAAATCATGTGTCACTTCCTAGTAATTATATGGATATTTCTCCAAATGATTTTCTGTTAACTTGGCTTTTAGGTCTTTCGCTGTTGTCATTAAATTTATCTATGTTCAAATTAGCCTGGTCTTCAATTCATCTTTTCCAGTCCCTATATTGAACAGCTACTCTGGTAAGACTTGGAGAATGAGTGTTAATGGTGTGTTTGAAGCTTCACTATAATGCAACCAATAAAGTTGTCTTAACAAAATTATTTGTGTGCTGTATGTCATTTAGTGTGAGGCATTTACCTGCCAAGATTTACCTGCTGCAAGAGTTAATATCAAAATCAGAAAAAGGCAACTTTGCTTCAACCCCAACTTTTGGAGTTTACACACATTTGGAAGATTTGCTCTCACAAAACAGCTTCCGCAGAAGGCATGATCAATCACAAGCATGTGCTTACTAGAAGGCAAACTGTAAATTTGCTCTTTACAATCTCCAGGATGTGATGTATACCAGGATACTTTTACCTTTTTTTCTGTATCCATCAACACAAAGCAGCAGGCTAGGCCACTTACCACGGTTATTTTCTCAGTATAACTATGACTCCTACATGAGCTCAAAGGGATTCCTGGAAATATTGGGTTGGCACACTTTTAGGAAACTGTCAGCTTCCATTCAGTTTTTTAATTGCAAGAATCTGAAGAAATATACCTTGATCCCCACACTGATACCCATGGGCATCACATTACCTACTTTTGTCCAAAACTAAGACTGATCAGTTGTGTTAAAAACTACTAGCAAACTATAGTACCTATTTTTCAGAATCAGGATCAGAATTGGGATTTTGATGTGTGGTTAATAAGACAATTCTCACCTTTTCATTAGACCATGCCATTCCAGCGAGAAATGACAAAACAATGACACAGAGTCCTCCAGATCCTGGAAAGCCAAAACGTTTGCTGCATAAAAGAGAAAATGCTGACAAGCCAATCACAAAGAAGGCTCTTTTCCATACAATGGATTTCTGAAAGAATAAAAATGGTAAAACATAATTGCTGGAGTGTAGCAGGACAAAACATGTTGTATACTGCCTCCCAGTGGTCAAGTAAAGCATATATCTAAGGGATGTACTCCTATAATGAAATAGGCTGCCCCTCCCCTGGGCAATGGGATCATGATGTAATTCCAACTTCCTTTCTAAAGTCTGGGTATTGATAAGAAAGTGTATATTATCCCTATAAAACTCAAAATGAGATAGCCATAATATTTACTTGCTTGCTGACAGGAAATCCAAATTTTCAGTAATAATTTACTGCTATTCACTGAAAAAACGGAAAGTTCAAATATACTATTTTTGTGGGTATTGGGCTATAAGCAGCCAGAGCTCTTTTTAAATATTTTAAACAATGGCATGATACAATGTTGCATTTAAAATAACTTAGGGATCAGAAAATGTAATGTTTTCATAGGGCCCTACCACCAATGATAGGAAAGGTCTAAAAATTACAGTGGCTCTGCATCTTTTGAGTATTATATCCATTATTGGCTCCTGAAGTGACCAATACTTCCAGATATCTTTATTTTGTCATCTTTTTTCTTCAATCATATGTCTTTTGTTACCAGTGGTTTCTTTTTCTTCCCAGAAAAAGAAAACATATTCAGTAAAATAGAACAACTACACAATGCTTTTGCTCAAAAGCTGTCCCTTTGGAAGTACTCTAGACAATGTTTCTCAACTTTGTCAACTTTAAGGTGGCTAGACTTGAACTCTCAGCATTCTGGCAGGGAATTCTGGGGGTGAAGTCCACCTATCTTAAAAGCTGTTAAGCTTGAGAACCACTGCTCTAGGACACAGATAATTTCCATTTTATCAATTTTCAATCATTCCTACTTCATAAAAAATACATCTGTATCTACAAATCAGGAAGTTGGATAATTTTAAACCTTTCTCCCAAATTTCCCCAATAAATCATGAAGATAGTCTGCTATTAGTCAGGCTGCCCAGCTGAGAAGTTCTTAGTCCTCTTACTCTAGATCCCAGGTCTAGGGGGAAAAAGGATTTTTTTCTAGCCAATGTCCAGTAATATCGAATTTAACACAGTTTTGTGCCAATCCTGAACCTCAAGAGTAGCTATGTAACTCTGCAGTCTTGGATGTGGGATTCAAATTTTTTTACTACCAGTTCTGTGGGCATGGTTTGGTGGGCGTGGATACTGTAAAATCTCCAATCAGAGGTGGTATTTGCCAGTTCTCCAAACTACTCAAAATTTCTGCTACCGGTTCTCCAGAACTGGTCAGAACCTGCTGAATACCACCTCTGATGTGGGGAATGTTTTAATGAAAAATTCCCTTAAAAGTTACTCATGGCAAATCTATAAAATGAAGTTATTAAAAAAATGTAACATATGGAAAATAAGCAAAGGCAACACACATAGTTCAAATAAACTTCAATTTTAAACCAATATAATCATCCCATTGAAGGACTACTTTTAAAAAATTTCCTTTTTATGACCCTGTTGAAGGGTCCCTTAATTCAGGATAAAGTTGGGGGCGATTGGATGGAGCTATGCGTTTACTGGTCGAATGCCCTTCCTGACACCATGTGGAGTTCACAGCAGATATCTTTTCTTAGCACCCTAGGAGAGAAATATCTGCTGCTACCTAGATTGAACTCTCAACCTGCTCAATTGAAGGACTAATTACTATCTACTGTAATAAGGTCTTAGGTTTCAGAATATATTCATTGCAGACCAGATGTCTGAAAAGGATCATCTGGACCTCTTTTAGAGAGAAAGGTCTTTTTTGTTCCTCCTTTATTCTTCTCTTTGTTTTTCTCTCCCTCATACTCATCCCCAGTTTTATAGCTGACATTAGCCACTTTACAGGGACTTACTATTGCTTTGCTCCTTCAAAAACAATATCCCATCTGTAATATCCTAGGTCTAACTGGCATAATAGAGTTTAAATGGGTGCTAAATCTACTTTCCAATCCTTGCCGGAATAGGAACTTTTTGTCTACTCTTCATTTATTTTATTTATTTATTTATAATTGGACTTGTATGCCGCCCCCTCTCCACAAGGACTCGGGGCAGCTCACAACTAAAACACAGTGATACAAACAATAAATATTTAAAAAAGAATTAAATTGACAATTGAATCTTTAAAACCCAATTAAAATTAAAATAATTTAAAAACCCTCGGAGGTCAGTCCAGCCTGTTCAAACAACCAGGTCTTCAGATCGTGGTGGGAGCAAAGGTCAGGAGCAAACGGAGCTCCAGAGGAGCTGGTTCCACAAGGCAGGGGCCGCAACAGAATAGGCCCTTCCCCGAGGCACTGCCAGCCGACATTGTCTATGAGGAGTCCCGTCTGTCGCCGCTTTGGGAGCTATCGGTATTTGATATTGGCAGGAGACGCTCCCACAAGTACCCTGGACCCATATCATAAAGGACTTTGAATGTTAACACCAACACCTTGAATCTCACCCGGAGGGCAACCAGTAACCAATGCAGCTCACGCAGGAGGGGTGTAACATGGGAGTATCGGGAAACTCCCATCACAGCCGTGCAGCTGCATTCTGCACCAGCTGAATCCTCTGGATGGTATGCAAGGGCAGTCCTAAATAGAGAGTGTTGCAGTAGTCTAGTCGGGAAGTCACAAGTGCATGAGTGATCGTGCGAACAGCATCTCGGTCCAGATACGGGTGCAACTGGCGAACCAGTCGGACCTGGGCAAAAGCCCCCCTGGTCACGGCTCCCACCTGCTCCTCCAAACCAAGCTGTGAATCCAGGAGAACTCCCAGGTTCGGGCCTATCCACAGGGGCAACACCTGTCCCCCCATGACCAAAGATGGAATCAACTGGCTGGGCCGAGATGCCTGTACGCACAACCACTCAGTCTTAGCTGGGTTGAGCTGCAGTCCATTCCTGCCCATCCAGATCCGTACCGCATCCAGACACTGGGTCATCACAGAGAGGGCATCACTGATTTGGTTTGGGGTGGAGATGTACAACTGGGTATCATCAGCGTACTGATGATACCTTACCCCAAAGCCACGGATGATCTCACCCAGTGGCTTCATATAGATGTTGAACAGGAGGGGAGAGAGGACCGACACCTGAGGGACCCCACATGTGAGTGCCCTCGGGGCCGACCTCTGCCCTCCTGCCAACACCTATTGCAAGCGCCCGAGAGGAGGAGAACCACTGCAGAACAGTGCCCCCCACTCCCAACCCCCCAAGGCGCCGCAATAGGATACCATGGTCGATGGTATCAAAAGCCACTGAGAGATCTAACAGGACTAGGACAGAGGAAAATCCCCTGTCCCTAGCCGTCCAGAGATCATCCATCAGCGACCAATGCCGTCTCCGTGCTAAACCCAGGTCGGAAGCCCAACTGATACGGATCTAGATAGTCCGCTTCCTCCAGGAAAAGTGGAAACTGCTGAGCCACCACGCTCTCAAAAACCTTCACCAGAAGCGAAGGTTGGAGACTGGACGAAAGTTGTTTAAAACGGCTGGGTCCAGAGCAGGCTTCTTCAGGAGGGGTCTCACCACCGCCTCTTTCAAGGCGGCAGGAAAGGACCCCTCCCTCAGCGAGTCGTTAACAACTGCCTGGAGCCAGCCGCAGTGGTCTCCCTGGAGGCATAAACCATCCAGGAAGGACACGGGTCCAATAAACAGGTGGTGGAACTCAGACGTTGCATAATCCTTAATTCTAATTAATGATTAATGCATAATCATTAATTCTGCATTTGTAAAAATAGGATTACAACACATTTTTGAAGGAATAACTGAATTTCCTCTATTCCAGTTTCTCAGAATGTGCTCAGTTTATCAGGTGCTTTTACTGTAAATGTAGCCTACAAAAATGTGGGCTTTGTTACAGAATATTTTCCCAACAATATCGTTTTTACCTGATCCTTGCTTGGAAAATATGTAATGAAAAATCCTAAAAGGCAACCAGCACCTGCACCAATAACAACTTCCACCAGACCACGGAAGATACTACGAAGGGTGGAGCCTATGAAAAAGAAATGGGGAAAAAATTCAAGGAGATACTTTAATGTAATTTTTAAGTAATTTTTAAAATGCAAGTAAACAATTTCTGCAAAAATTAGGAAAAATATTAACTACCAAAGGTTGTGTCATGCAACTGACATGAGTGACCATATAAATGGTAAAAATAATTAAATAATGTTAGGCAAGCAATCAAATTACAACCCCATAAGACATGGCAGCATTGCCTTTAATCAGCACCTGAAAACCAAATGATCTAAGTGCTAGAGCCCACTGTAACTACATAGCCAAAAAGGCATTAAGAGTTGTTAACCTAATCATGCATAGCTTTTTCTCTGGTAATATCACACTACTAACTAGGGCATACAAAACATTTGCTAGACCAATACTCAAATACAGCTCATCAGTCTCGAACCCACATCACGTATCTGATATTAACACAGTTAAGAAAGTCCAGAAATATTTCACAAGAAGAGTTCTACACTCCTCTACTCGTTGCAGAATACCTTATGCCACCAGACTTGAAATTCTAGACCTAGAAAACCTAGAACTACACCACCTTCGGTCCAATCTAAGTATAGTATATAAAATCATACATTACAATGTCCTTCCGGTCAATGAATACTTCAGCTTCAACCATAACAATACAAGAGCACACAATAGATACAAACTCAAGGTTAACCGCACCAAACTTGATTGCAGGAAATATGACTTCAGCAGTGGTCAATGTCTGGAATACTCTAGCTGACTCTGTGGTTTCTTCCCCAAACCCCAAAAACTTTAACCTTAGACTGTCTACTATTGACCTCACCCCATTCCTAAAAGGTCTGTAGGAGGCGTGCATAAGTGCACTAACGTGCCTATCCTCCCTGTCCTATTGTTTCTTGTATTTTTCTTATATGTATTCATTTCATGTATTCACAACTATGTTTATCCTTATTATCTTATAAGCGATTGACAAAATAAATAAATAAATAAATAAATGACAAGTAAAACAATTGGCATCAGAGGGTTCAAAAGATTTGAAGAAAAGTCTTCAGACTTGAAGAAATGCTGTTTTCTCTTTTTTTTCAATTCCCATAATAATGTGGCTTAAGAGATATTTCTCTAATAAAAACATTTCCCCACTGATTTTAATCATGATACGAATATGCTCTGGCAACCGTTTGGATTGTGTCGCATTTCCATTAGATTGTCGCCGTCTCATCCTTACCCCATTTGGGAAAGAAAGCCTGGCCTCTTGTACACCATGGACCAGTTTCTTGGGTCTTGGGTATTTTTCTCTCCTACTATTGGTTTTTTATGTCCCACGAGGGAAAGAACTGGGCAGAACTACCAGTGCTATGGTATAGGGGAATCCCTTCAGTTCTGCAGGACATTCTTCTGCTTTATTACATAGTTTCCAGCTGTTGATCATGTTCTATAGTTTTCTTGTGAATGTGGGCTTATTGAGTTTTCAGAATTGAAAATCTGAATGACAACTAAAAACACTGTCAATATGACAGTGCTAAACAATTAATCAATTGCACAGCAAAGCAGAAGTTCTGCTAGATTTTGAGGAAGACTCTCCCATATTATCATGGTGAAGCTGCTGTGTTTTGCAAGAGCCAGCTTCTGAGCATTATAAACAGGTGTGGGATTCTACCAATTCGGACCAGTTTTGGTGAATTGGTAGTTCTGGTGAGCATTTGGCCCCATCCGCTGGCCCCTGCTCTTTCCTGTGCTTTATTTCTTTGTTTTGGAGCACAGCTGATTCGTGCAGCAGAGTGGTTTTGCTGCGCCTCAGCTGTTTTACTCATCGGGGCTGCAGTAGAGGGTAAGTATTATAGCTAAAAATGGGCTTTTTAAAAGGGTGGGCATGTGCACAAAATGTACATGTGTGCGCAAAGCACATGATCACCAAACCAGTTGTTACACTGGTTGAATTGCACCACTGATTATGACCCATCTATTTACAGTCACTCTACAAAAACAAACAGAGTGAAAAAGCAGAAAGCAGAAAACCAGTGAAATCAAGTTACAAAAGTTAACATTTGCATCTACGTTTTGGGACAGACTATAGATTTCTGAATCTATTATAACAGAAATCAGCCATTTTGTTTGTAAAAAAAGATTGTCAGTTAAGTACTGCATACAAGAGACCATTTTATTTTCTAATTTTTATAAACCAATCCTGAAAAATTACATCATGAAAATCTAGGGGTTAAAGAGACTGCAAAAAAGAGTTGTGAGGACTTATGAACATCATGAGTTACACCACTGAATTATGTGTGAATGATTATGTGCATTTCTGATTTGACATATGTTACATCTAAATATCACCACAATATATAAAAAGGGGTATCTGTCTTAGGGTTTTAATATTCTACTGATTTAATTTTTATCATTGTTTTGTGTTCTTCTAAAAATAAAGATGCTACAAATAAATCTTAGTGCCAAAGTTGGCTTTTAATAATTCACTTTCCACCTTTCAGTGAGTACATGTTCTGTTTCATCAGTTTTACAGTGTAGGAATATTACCTGAGGAAAAAGCCATGCCCAAGAAAATGTTAAAGCCTGTGATGGCTACAATGTCATCTATACTGGCAGCAGCGATTAGTAAAGTTGGAATTCCTTGGTCTACACCAAGACCTTGTCTCTGTAACATCAGCATTGAAAGCACCACAACAGCTGGAGATACAGCACCTAGAACGAATCTGAAAAATGTACACACTATTGGGGCTCATCAATTCAATAAATAATATTCAGCCATTGTTAAATATGTCAAGGTTTGTGGGAGGCAGCAGAATATAGATGGTTAAATAATGTATTGGTTGAAAGATCACTCTGTTTCCCACAACAGTTTAGAACAGGAGTGTCAAACTCACATCGTCACGGTGGTGTTACATGACATATCGTGACTTTGCCCCCTTCACTAAACTGGGCCTGGGCGTGGTCAACACGTGATGCACTTGGCCTGCAGGCTGCGAGTTTGACAGCCCTGGTTTAGAATGATAGAAAACAAACACACAATAAATAAAAATGAGGTGGGTATGGTTTCCTATCACAAGTGCACTATTCACTAAATACTCTGAACATTCAAAGCATTGTTATGATTCCCAATGGTTATGATGGGCCTTTCCCAACTTGTATTGGCTGAGGATTAAAAGAGTTGTAGCCCAATATGATTGGAAGGGAAGCAGGGTGAGGAAAATAGGGTCTTAAAACTGTGAAAGAACTAAAGTTTCTAGATGCATCAGAACATCCTTTGCCTGTTTCGTCCCAACATTAAAGTGGCTTTGGGTGAGTTAACAAGGAAACTGCAAGTATTGGGCTCTAGTTTACACCAACTGTATTTATGAATGGAAAATAAGAAGTACATATGGTAAAAGGAAAAGAAATACTTGGCGCAAAAAGAAGCAGGGTCACCTCTTACCCTAACATAAATCCCCATACCCATGGGAATTTCATTATAAAGTGAGATATGACTGCTGCTGAACACGCTTCAGTGATGCAGGGTCCCATGCATAGTCTGAAACAGACAGCTTTTAATTTGTTCAGAGCCTGAAATACAAGAATATTGTACAATTAATATTACTCATCTTTAGTGCCAGGAAAAAAATATTCCAAGATTTGCTAATATATTGACTGGGTTTACACTTGCAATAAACCATGTTTTCTGGTATAAATCCACAATTTCTAAAATAACCCCCTTGCACTAGGCTATAAATCATGCTTTAGAATGGAGTATGTAACTCCATCCTGGAGACATAATATAATCTAATTTGAATTTTTCAAATTAGAACAAGATTTAAAAAATTCTTTTTGGTCACAAATTAGTTCAAATTAGTCACAAGATTTAGAAAGTACCCTCCCCCCAAAACATAAAATGGACCAAATGTGGTAAGCATATTATTGTTCTAATAAAGAGTGGTTCCCCATTTTTATTCTTAATTTAGACTAGCAAAAACTTTTAAAAGGGATACTTCATGGTAAAAATTCTCATGTAATTGTCAACATAACATGAAGTTTAAGGACATTTTGAGCCCAATCCAAAATACCTTTTTGTGCCCTATGTATCTTCTGGAAGAAGCAAGAGCAAACTATTTCTCAAGATATGACCATAATAGAGCCTGCCCATTATGGTCCCATGTTGTAATAGCTATTAGATGAAGTGTCTCACCTAATGATCCCTCTATCCCTGCTCTCCCAAATGAATCATTAAAGGAATGTGTGGGTCATTAAGCCAAGCAAGGGATGACTCGGGAGTGGGGGAGGTGCTTAGAGGCCAGGCAGAAGGCCAGACCCATCTGCCCTGGTCCTCCCAACAACTTCCCCACCCTTTGAGACACCCAATATTCTGGTTCCCACCCCTTAGTCCCATAGACCTTTTCCCACTCCCACTGGATCCCCCCAGTCCTTAGGCCTGATTTCTCTAATGTGGCCCAAAGCCTCTCATATTTTGGAAGTCACCCAATCTTGGGGTTGACTTTGAGGGAGCCTTTGTCTTTGCCTTGACTTGAGTATTCATCAGTAACAATAAAAGTCTTCCCTCATAGTGAACAAGGACAATTTTCAGGATTATTTCAACAAGTACGCAATCGGTCTTTATTCTCCATGCTTTCAAGGCCCTTTCAAAGGCTTCCAATCAAGCCAATTAAAAGTAGGAAAATGGTACAATAGTAATAGTGAAAGCATTTTCTCTCTCTTTTTTTTAAAATGAAGTGGTTGGGAAGGGAAATTAATCAGTTGAGTTAAATAAGCCCCGTTTCTAAATGTGTGTGTTTAGGTATGCAAATGCACACATTCTATACACTTATACCTAATCTAGCTATGTTTCAGTTTTTATTTTAAGTTTTTATTAGCATGGTGGGAACAGTATGATCCAATCTAAATTTTTCTCTTTCACAGGCATAGCAGGTAGGAAAGAAATTCCTCCTGGGTGGCACTATTCCAAGGATAATTAATGCTAATCACACTGAGAAATGTTAATCTTCCTCTTCATATTCTGTTCCATTTCTCCCCACATCTGTGTCCTCTATGACTCAAAGTAAAAAATGGAGCAATGTACTACACGTTACAGGTTTTCACTGTGTTTTGCTATTTGTAACAGGAAATTTTGAATTTTTTAAGAAGCCTTTAATACTCTACCTTTGCGTCAAGGCCAAGACCAGCTAGAGACAAAATAATTGAGAGGGCAATATTTCTGAATATAATTCCCCAATGTACTTCGATCACGATCACCCTACTGACATATTCAATATTTCTGATGAGAAATCCAGCAAACAACATACCTAAATGGAACAGTGATAACCACCTGATTAATTCTTTCAGAGATCCACATAAAATCTGACAATGATGCTTCATTTTCTTTTATTTATACAAATAAATATCTTTTACAAAAGTTTAACCCTTTTAGAGGGTTTTAGGAGAGGGACAGACAGAGAATATTGCAGGAAAAATAAATACAACAAACCAATAAAAAGAATCAAGATTCACAGCTTCAAGGATAAAACCACAGACCTGTTTCTCAGCCTTTGGGAATCCCATTCAAAAGCTGAAGTTGTACCCCTCTTATATGTCAATGTGATACAATGAAGTAGACAAGCAAAAGTCATCTTAATAATACTTAGCTTGATATGCAACAGCTAAGCTGAGGTTTTTCCTTTCATGCAACTGTGTTAGAAAACCCTGCTCTTGTTAAGGTCTCCCTTTCTGCAGCTGGTCACAAGAGTTGGCATTGAGGGCCTATAAGATGGTAATTCCACAGGCCAGGCTTGTTTGGCAATCTACTTATTATAACCCAGAACTAACTGCAAAAAGCAGAATCGATCCATAATTCTCAACATCTATCGCCCCACACAAACAGCCTTCTGAAAAATTGAGTACATGAGTGATCCAAGAAGGAAGCTTTCATAACAATGGTTAATACTTCTTTATAAATTCAAAGTAATGTTTAATAATTTGAAATACTAGTCTGGAAGAACCCAGCCTACCTAATGAGAATGAAATTGGCATGCTATTTGTTGACATGATGCTTACCAAGAAAAGGAGGGAGAGGAGGCAGACCCGGTATTTTAATTTGCTTCATAATTTTGCCACCAATTACTGAACAAAAATAGAGGCATACAACTCCGAAGATGCTCCCACCAGGCAGACTCTCTTCGCCTGTAAAACTCCAAATTAGGCCCCAGATCACTGCTCCTATTGCCACTAGGAAAAGAAAGTGGGGTGGAGAGGAAGGAAAGAAATGTTAAGTATGGGACTTTTTGATATTAAGAAAAGAGAAAAATCATCTGTAGGAAATGGAAGCAAAATTTATTCTTGTACTTTTTCCTATTTGTGATACTATTTTTAAAATATTATTATACACATTCTGCCTTACTTTCATTTAATTTTTTTCAAATGTTATTGTTTATTTCTTCTGGGGGAGAGAGAGTATTTATTTGAAAAGTGGAAATGGGGGGGGGAGAAAATGAAAAATAAATTAAAATTAAAAAAATATAAGGGCAACTCATGCATATCTCCATGTAAAGATAGTGCTTTACAATAGAGTTGCAGTAAATAATGATCATATTTTCTTACAATATAGCAAGAAATGTGAAGAAGTCACAAGAAACATCAGAATTTTATTTCACAGAATAATGGAGTTTATAAATTTATCTTTTCAATCTTGAATTTATTGATTGATTGATCACATTTATGCAGTACTTATCTCACTATCTAAATGACTCTGAGTGGTCTCTTAGCAATATGAAGTATCCAGGGAATTCATTTCTGTTGTCCAGTTGCCAATTTCTGTATAGTAAGTTTGTAATTCAGAATAGGAATATGAACAAATTAAATTAAACGGTGCCTCAAAGTAAAATTGAAGTACATAGTGGCTTTTTCCCAGAATGTTACAATTTTTGAAGATTGAAAAAACTTGTATGAATTATTACATCTTGAACAAAATGATATACTGATTCCTTTTCTGTACGAGTATAATGAAGTCCAGTATGGCTGAAACATTTTTGAAACAAACATCTATTGAAATTTTTTGATAGATGTTAAGACACTTTCTTTCATTTAACCAAGCATGAATCTCATATTCCTTATTCCATTCAGTCTCTAAAATGTATATATCAAATTGATTTATCAACATATATTAAAACACTAACTGTAATATCATAAACATTATTTATTCATAACATTATTCTGAAGCTTAAAATGTTGCATATCCCTGACTTACTTTTAAAATTGTTACAAAAGGAAACATTTGCCTGGACTATATCAGGAATCTATCCACCTGTCGGGAGGCATGAACCATGCAATAATTTGACTTTAACTATTAACCTTTCCCAAATTCGGATAATTCAGTCACAACTAGGTGACAATACCCTTGGTGTCAGTAGAAATTGTGATAATGAAAAAATGACAAAATGTAAGTCACAATCACACACAACAATTTTAGTCCTTTCATTATTGCATTCCAGAATTGAATGTACATAAATTAATTGGATAGTTTGCATCATAATGTCATGAGCTTATTCTTTTCTGTACCCTCTCCACATGAACAGTTGAAATGAGAACACTACCACTCTAAATGTTAACCATGTGCTCTGACTAACTGTGGAATGGGAATCCAGCCTGAGAAACTATTGTTACTGTAGAATAAGCTCTGTGAGCCTTCTGCCCTTCAGGGAGTTTGAGACGATGTTTTCTACAAAGAGTCCTAATCACAATAGTCGCAAAATGTCCTTTAGGACAGAGTTCCCCAACCTTTCCGGCTTTGCAGACTTTCCAGCTTTGCAGGAGGGGGGGAGAGGGGATCGTTTCGTGCGAGTGGCCAGCAAGCACACCCTTGCATGCTGCACAGCTCCATTTGTACAAGCGGCATGCATGTGTACCCACTGCTCATACAAATGGAGCATGCATGCATGCATGTGCTCACCCACTGCTCGTGCACATGGGGGTGGCACATGTGTGTGTGCACTCAGCTACCGTTTCTGCAGCCCAATTGCAAACAGTTCATTGCCCACTCGTGGGCTGTGGCCCAGAAGTTGGGGATCCCTGCTTTAGGGTAATTAGATTTCTTTTTTCTTTGCTAATAGTTAATGTATATAAGTAAGATACATAAATCTGTGTTGACCATTCCAACATATTGAGTACTTTCTAGCCTGAAGATTCACACAATACAAATTCACATATCATACTGGGCTGGTTTTTATTTTGTTATTATGCAGTGACGATGTTATTAAGCCATGATGTTCAGCTCACAAGAGCATGGTTCATGCAAAGCCAAAACTAGATAGAATTCTGAACCGGTGAGACATGTGATTTCATCTTTCCCTCTACTACTTCAGTCCTGACAAATCCCATTCGTCTCTATCATCTGTTTCTCCTGGAGTGAATTTGGGATTTCTCCATGGTTCCCTTATATTTTTCCAGAGTAATTTTTCAGAATGTTCCATCAGGCAAAAGGAAACTTTAAACAAGCGATTATCCCTTCATTAGCTTATATAAAATCTCAAGTATTATAGGATTAATTGGTGTCAAAGCAAAATAATTCAAATAATTTTAAATTATTTGTTTCAATTTCTTTCACAAAAGCAAACATGGAAATCATGTTTCCTACTGGAAAATAAGAATAATTTTAAACTGTAAAGTCTATTTTTGAAGAACTTTTAGTGCAAGTAAAAAGAAAGCTCTAAAATTAATGCAACTAATGGAAACTAATGAGGGGGTCAACTATTTTTGCTTTTGACTTGTGTTTTACATACCGTTTGTTATTATTTTGGCAATAACACCTTGAGGAGGACAAATACACAGCTCCTTCAGTTTCTCTTGAATCTTGGCCTCAGTCTGTACTTGCTCTCCACTGGAATCCAAAACACCAGCTTCCTGAAATAAAATGAGGAAACATTCTCAACATAATTAAATCCCAGAGAAAACCTGCTATAACATTCTCAGTTGTTGTTGCAAAATGTCGGAAGCATCTTTTATAGAGTCATTGCTGGCAATTTTTCTTTTGGTTTTCATATCTTTATTTAATGGAATTATAGGCTACCAGTTCAAACAATGTGATTCTAGATGGCTTACAGTAAAAAAGCAAATAATAACATCTATTTAACATTTACATGATTTTGTTGCAGAATTGTTAGTTTAGAATACATTATCACCCACAAGATGATAATAGTTAGCTGTACTTTTTTCACCCTATGATCAATGGGGAATGCAATAGGAATTCTGATTTGGAGCCTGCAGGTTGTCAGGACTGAATGGGGAAGAAAAAGATTAGCAAGCAAGATGCAATGGCTGTCAGTTTAGAAGCCTACTGATTCCATAGTAGAACTTACTAGGAGATGCAGTCAGAGGAAGTCCCTGTCAGGGTAATGATGATTTAAGAGCTGACCAGCTGCTGTAAGGCTGTAAACCAAGATGATGACATAAGGATGAGTCAGCAGGGTTACTGCCACTTTAAGAAGCTGCCTATATAAAGGCCATGAGAAGGTGTATCTCTCTCTCCTCCTGTATCTCTCTCCTTGTGTCCTGACTCCATTGTAGAGTTCTCCAAGTAGAGTTAAGATGATTGATTGCTTATTGGGTATTTGCCTACCATGTATATTTCTGTATATGTCTTGTATATAAACCACAGTTAAATGTCTAAGTCTCTGTATGCTGTGTTTTGCTCCTGAATTGTCTCATAATAGTAGTCACACTGCAAACACTTTGATAACCCCATGCAAGTATTCTCCATGGGAGTATCCTTTCTCTGGAATAGCTAGCTTTGAGACAAGAATGGGTCCTACTTTATGGTCTTTTGAAATCTGGCAAAAACCTGGCTTTTGGGGATTAGTTATAGAACCATTGGTGCTTACACTAGTCAATCTAAATAATAATTAAAAAATCTGTTTAATACAGCTATTAAGCTACTGATACATTTCTACAGAGGAATTATTGAGTCAGTCATTTGTACTTCTACAACTTCAATTAATAATTAGGACTGCAGAAAAAACAATTGCAACCAGCCTGCCTTCCATTGAGGACCTGTATACTGCATGAGCCAGAAAGAGGGCTGAGAAAATATCTACAGACTCCTCACATCCTGGACATAAACTGTTTCAACTTCTCTCAGAATGTCACTACAGGGCATTGCATGCCAAAACAACTAGACATAATGACACTCCATCTCCCATGCTAACACTCTGCTAACCACTTAATTCCCACAGCACTATCTTGTGCCTAAAGATATTTACCCATGTGGTATGGTTGTATTGCTATTATCCTTCTCATTGTCTCATCTTTCTTATCTTTCTCATCATCTCATCTTTCCTGCTGTCATGCCCCTGTCGGAATCTGATTCAGAGGGGGAGGCTGAGCAGATGACAGGGAGTGGGAATGTGGCTCAAGTGGCTGTGGAAGAAACTGGGGGAGGGCAAAATCCAGCTGGGCAGAGCAGGGGAGATGTAGAGCAAGGCAGAGGGAATTCAGAGGAAGATCCAGGCCCACCCCTTCTTCATCCTAGGGCACGCAGGGAGGAACAGAGGAGGGAGCAACGTGAGTTGCATGGCTTACAGGGGAGGAAAGGGCCCTGATTCCCTACATTAGCTGCAGCTGGGAACATAAGTGTTTAAAAAGGGAGGTTGCGCACAGCAACTTGTTGGAAGCAAATTGTCAGTTATCTTTTATTGTTGAGGCTTATCTGGGTTCCTGCTGTCTTCCAACTGTGTGTGTTTTGTTGGCCTTTGAAGTCTGCAATTCCTAATCCTGCCCTGTCCAGTTAATTGTTGCAGTGTGGTTTGTGTAAATTTTTATTTACAGTTTATATGTACTTTGTTTTCAAACTGAATTTCCTCCACTTAAAGACTGTTTTTGGGAGAGTTTTTCCTCCAGCCAAAGGTAACTGGACAATGGGGGCAAAGTTGGAGGTATTAAAGGGATTTTGCTTGCTTATGTGACTGTGTTGCCTTTGTGCCACCCCAGGTCATCACACCTGCTACCTTTTCCTCTTGGTATCTTATGATTTATGATTTGTTATTTGTATCTTATAATTTATGACAGCATCTTATGATTTATAATTTGTGCCTTAGCACTTAATTGTTTATATGTACACCGAGAGTTTATGCACCGGAAACAAATTCCTTGTGTGTCCAATCACATTAGCCAATAAAGAATATTCCCATATTCTTATTTCTAAAGAATCTGTAATTTATTCTGGTTGCTATTGTAATTTAATATTTATTATTATTCTACATATTAAAACATAACTTTCCCAGCATCCCCATAGATTGAGATAAATGTCATACTTAAAGGAAAAAGGACTTAGCTATTTGTTGGAACTTTTAAACTGCCCCTCATCTCAATGTAATTATTTGTGAATAAATAAAAATCATAAGCCTTTTGGTCCAAAGAAAAACAAACAAACTCTTTAAACATTGGGACAAACACTTGTTGACCTTAAAAAAAAACCCCATGCAATGTATTGTCCCTAAATAGGTGCTTTTTAAGCAATAAAGTTGCATGCGAACTGTCCTCTATTTAAATCACACAAATTCCCACAGATAATGTTTGGCCTCCTTCACTACAAGTTTTGCTTATTTGGCTTAACAGAAATTATATATCTAGATGCAGGATAATTTCAATTCTCTAACTTTACTTGTCACAGCTATATCATGAAGAAAAGAAACATGACAATACTGATCTTAAAGTTTAACCATTCAGCCCTATATAGAAGAAAGACATGTCTTATTTTGTATTAATTCCTAAACTATCAATACAACTATAAAACTGTCATTACTATTACCTGCATTGGATAAGCTTCATTTCTTGGTTCTGAAGATATGTTTTTCTTGTCTGCCACAGGTATTTTCTCTGACATAGTTCACAATCTAATTTTGTAAAATAAAATGTATTTTATTTTTAAAATTTAAACCCCCTTGCTTAGTTTTTACTTCCCAAATGAAATTGGATTAAGTTTAGAAAAAAACATGGATTGGAAAAATATAACCATCAATGATATCCTCTAAATCATTAGCCCAGTGTATGTGCCAGGGTTCATGAAGTGCTATGAAAAAGTTGCACAATACTCCAAAAGAACGGTTTTAACTTTTTGCACAAAATTTTAATATGAACCACCAAAACTATTCTTTTAACAATCAGGGAACTTCTATTTTTATGAAATATTCAAGACATTAGAGCAGACAAGGCAAGACATTCTGAACAATATGGATAATTGTCTGCTTTAGTTCACATTCTTCACTATTTTTTAAAAATAAAAACATAGCAACACCTCTGCCACAACGAATATTTTTAAATATATTTTCTTGAATATAACCTCAAAAAACTGAGGGCAAGTTTCTTCTGAATGATGAATTATAGGACTGAATTGTCTATCTGAACCCCTATGCTCATTATCTTAATAATCATATTTACATATTTCATCTTATTCCCAGCACAGTTAACATGTTTATGATTGGAAGCAGAGGATGATACTGGAATTAACTCCTGACTTCACACTCAGTTTGGCATTCACATTTTTGGGATAGAGAAACTTCAATTTCTTAAATTACATGTGCCCTAAATTTGTTCCTGATTTAGGATAAACTCCTATAATGTAGAGCTCTGGCTGGGGATTATGGTGAAAATCAAGCAAAGATGCTTTTCCAAAAGGCAACTGGACTTTCTTTATTTTTGTTTTTCTTTGAAAATGGTTTGTTTTTCTTCCAAGAAGTTTCTTCAGTTCTTGGATGAGAAGCTAAACGTTTTCAACAAAACAACCGAGAAAGTTCCGTTTTGCCTTTTGGAAAAGCGCTTTTGGGACAACCATGACCTGGATGGTTAAGAATCTCCATAGCAATATAGATCTGTGGATTTGGGGGAAGGAAATCTGGGGTGGGAGAGGATTTATATATCTCAGAAAAGCAAACCGGTTGCATTCTCATCGGGCGTTCACAAGACTATAGGGTTGTTTTCCACGTTCATCTTCAGGAACAGCATGTGACAGACAGGACTTACTCATCTCGCTGAACAGCCTCGGGGTTTGTTTGGCCAGGGCTTCCCACGTTACATGAAATTAGCCTTTCTGGTTTCCTAAACCCTGGCACACGGCTGAAGGGGCTGTAGGCGAACCTTTGCAACTGGCTTCTAAATCCCCCTTGAGGGCGTCCCGCGGCCCCGGTCTGCCTCTCGGAGTGTCAGTTACAAAAGTCGAAGGTAGCGCCACTGACCCGTTAAACGTCCCGAGCCACTATGGGGACAGAAAACCTTGTTTAAAACAGAGGCAGCCTCCTCACTAAAGCTGGTCCGGAGCCGGGGAAAAGTGGGAGGCGCAGGGACGGCCGCGGACTACAAACAAGCTCCACCTCCCGCTTCGCTGCTCTCCAAACCAGAAAAGCTGCCTCAGTTTTCTCAGCTGCCTCTGAGAGAAATAACGGTCCAGAAGTAACGGTCATGCCTGTCTGCCCGCCCGCTGAAGGTCACCTGGTTCAACGGCGCTGCTGCGGCACTCAGCAGTGAGGAGATGTGTGTGTGTGTGTGCGGGGGGGGAGGTCTGTAATTGCCCTGCAGCAAGAATTGCCCCAGTTTGCTTTCCTCTGTACTTCCGCGCAAAGAAATCCTTGGAGGAGATCCTGAGCTCAGCCCCTACCCTCCGGGGCCCCAGAGGGCTGAAATAGTTGCAGCCATCGCCTTCTTTCGCTTTTTCCTACCTTTGCCAAAGAAAGAAATGTAAGTACAATAAGTGGATATTGCAGCCACTTCAAACATTGTACTCCGAGGAGGCTCTTCCGTGATTTGTAGATCGAGTGGAGAAAACTATCCAATGGGCCTGGGCAGTCCTGGGTCCTCTTCATGAATTATTTGGAGAATGACAGGGATGCGTTTTAGATTTCTGGATGATATGAAATGGTGCTGTGGGGTGGTGCATATTGACAGTGCTTCTCAACTTTAGGGGCTTTAAGATGCATGGACTTGCAACGGCCACACATCTGAAGTTCACACATCTTAAAAGTCTCTGAAGTGAGAAACTTCTTTAGAAAACAAAATCCAAAATTATCTTGACAGGCTGGTGAAATGGGGAGGAAGTGTTACACCATAAAAATTAAGAGACAAAGTTACAGAGGTATTTATTTTGGAAACACAATACATAGATTGGTGCTTAATAACTACTGGTGAAAAAGATCTTGGAGTCAAAGAGCTGCGTCAGTAGTAGTATATTTCTCAAATCATAAAAGTATTATTTCACTGCGTCTTCGTCAGTTATCTCTAGTATTGTGGTATTCTGTCCGGTTCTGCGCAGCATACTAATTTTGAGAAATCAGAACCGGTTCAGAGAAGGGGAGGAGAGAATGCACCCCATGAAGAAGCTTAACCTTGAGAAAAGTTGAGCTATGTAATAGAAATATATGAGAGGATAAATGTCTTTGGAGATTCTCAGGCATCCAGGTCATTGTTGTCTCAAAGATGCTTTTTCAAAAGGCAACTGGACTTTTTTTTTCTTTGAGGAAGAAGAAGAAAATGTTTCCTTTTCTCATCCAAGAAACTTCATCAGTTGTGATGGTAGGGGGATGGAAGGATCAGTACTGACAGTTGAGACTGCATGGTGGGGGATGGATTAAGGCACATTTGGATGTTGATTCAATAAAATCATAATTTATTTTATACTGTTTATTGTAAAATTTTTGTAGCCCATTTCAATATGTATATTCTGGGCAATGTAAAACAGTGCAGGACATAAAAAGGAACATATAAAATATTAGTACTCTCCCCCCAGTTGTCAGAAACACTGAAGTCCACTGGAATTCATCCAGGTCCTGGAGAATATGGGTCTCCCTTTTCTTGTAGTAGTCAAACTGGTGCTTCCTGCCATACCTATCTCTGCCTGTCATATCCACAGTGGGCCCCCATTACAACATTCCTTTCAGTGGTGGGATTCAATTTTTTTTACTACAGGTTCTGTGGGCATGGCTTGGTGGGTGTGGCAGGGGAAGGATACTGTAAAATCGCCAGTCGGAGGTGGGATTTTCTGGTTTTCCGAACCACTCAAAATTTCCGCTACCTGTTCTCCAGAACTGGTCAGAACTTGCTGAACACCACCTCTGATTCCTTTCCTCTATTTATCTTGCCATCCTCTCATTCAACATACATACCACAAACATAAGCTATCTCTTAAGGACACTTCTAGCCTGTCATCCACTATTTACACATGTAATACTCCAATCATCTACAACACTATTTGTATAAAATCTACTTTAACTATACTAATTCACTCTTCCCAACCTATCCCTCAGAGAAAACTTCAGGCTATATCTCAATCCTAACTATTTTCCCACCACAAGAGGAAGTGGTGGAAGTCTTTATCAATAATTCCTAGTTCTCACCCAGGCAGTGCATCTAAAAGATTTCTGTTAACCCATGTATGTTTAATCTCAACAGCTTCATTTATCCTTCAGTACTTCAAATACATTCTAATTCAGCAGCCACTAATCTTTTCACCTAATAAACCATTAGCCACCAAAAGAAAAGCTGCAAGCGACTAAGAGCTAATATTGACTCTAAACAGCTCCAACTGATGTGTCATCTTAAAAATATGTACACATATTTTGAAGATCTGCAGTGTATCTCATAGGCCTTTAAACTTCTGTAAGTGTGGGTACCATGATTCATAAGCAGTTTCAATTCAGGTGATCTTGTGGACTGCACTTCATATCTCCCTATGCTGGCTCATGTATTTCTATTCCTTCTCTTTCTTCATATGTATGACTTTCTCGGTTGGTATCGGAAGTCTTGTGGAGAAGTTTGGGCCCTGCCAGCCCAATTATTAGAGCTCCAATTGGAGCTGTGATTAAGATTGCCAGGAAAGCAATTGTCAAAACATCCATGCCATATTTCTCTAATTGTTTATCTTTCTGTTCCCGTGCTGTATCTAAGGCAACTGAACCAATTGCAGCCTGTCAAGAGAAAAGAAATAATAGATAACACAGCAAAAGAACATTTTAAAAATACAGCACAAAAGCTAGATTCATCAAACACTGTACACTATACAACAGCTAACTAGTGGATAAGAAGCCCTTCCTGCTGTTGTTCCCCAGCAGCTGATATTTAAGATGTGCTATCTAGTTTTCAGGTGATAGCACCTAGATAGACTAGCAACTATTAAGAGACCAATCCTCATTGAATTTGGATTGCCCCTTTCAAAAGCATCTAAATTGGTGTCCATCTAATGAAATGAATTTTATGACTTATTTTAAGTGATTCTCTACATTGAAATTCAATGTAGAAGAGGACTGCATTGTAAGTTACTGTTTTAATGGGATTAGCTCTTCCTTCATATAATATTTTCAAAATTTGATTTACTATAATCAGTAAGTGTTTGAGTGCTATACCTAATGAGAAGTATAGTAGCAAATTTTGCAACAAACTTAAGAATCTATTTATAGTAAAGTAATGGTTTAGAATATGTAGTTTAGCCTGTAGCCTTACTAAGACCCTTATTAACCACTGTTTATATTTTTGAAGTTCAACTGGATTGGACTTTCCTGCCTGAGGTTAAGATGGAGAATTGGAAATTTTGGGATACCAAGAAATAGTAGAAGATACTCTCTTTCTCTCACTTATACATACAAGCAAAATTTGTTTGCAGTGACTTAACATTCATACTGACAAATCTGAAAACAAAGAGCTACTAGAGTTACAAAGAACCTATTCCTTAGGTTGATGATGATGAGGTTCACAGTCCAAAGTCAGCCTTGAACAGTTATAATATCAGACAAATAGTTTCTTATTGCTTCTGGAAAATCTTATGTCTAAATAGGAAGATCTAGCTTTGTGATTCATCTCAACAGTGCTATGGTTTCATACAGTTTTCTAGTGTAGATGGATCAACTCACTAAATTTAGGGAAATGCTTATGATGTTGTAGTATAACTGTTGGACTAGTGCTATTTGTGTTCCTAAGGAGAAATGTGATAATGGGTTGCAAATTCTGACTATGATTGATTTAGCTTGCATTGAAATAAAGACAAAATGCTTGCAGCAACATCCCCATTTGCCAACTATGGATAGAAGATGGGGAATTTTATTGGACAACAAAGTTTAGTTGTTCAGTAAAAATGTGAATAATGAATGTAATAAAAAAGGAGAGGGAAAAGATCTGAACATAAATTGTTTCAACTCCTTCCCTCAAGATGGTGCTATAGGACATTGTATATCAAAACAACTAAACAGGGACAATATTTCCCCCTTGTGCCATCAATCTGCTGAACACCTAATTCTCAGAGTCTAATGTTGATACTTACCCATGTGATGTGACTGTACTATTATTATATCTCCTTATTTATCTTCTTTACTTCCCCCCTTTTATTGGTATAATGATTGATGATGATGCTTCCAGGTAGTCCACAACTTACAACAGTTTGTTTAATGACCGAAGTTACAACAGCACCGCAAAAAGTAACTTATGACCATATTTTACACTTGTGACCATTGCAGCATCCCCATGCTGACATGATTTACATTGGGATGTTTGGCAACTGACTCATATTTATGATGGTTGTAGTGTCCCAGGGTCTGCCAAGCAAAGTCAATGGGGAAGCCTGATTCACTTAACAACCATATTAATAACTTAACATCTGCAACGATTCACTTAACAAATGTGGTAAAAAAAAGTAGTAAAATGGGGCAACACCAGGGTGGGATTCTACCGGTTCGGCCCAGTTCTATAGAACCAGTAGCTCCGAAGAACAGCTGATACTGAAACGGTTCACTCAGAAAATCTTTCTTCGGTTGGGCCCGCCCACCCGGCCGGGCTTTAGGCTGCCCTTTATTCCCTACTAAAACAACCTTAGTTCCTTTCCGCAGCGCAACTGAGTGCCGCGCGTCAGCAGGAGAAGGTTATTGCTTGCAGGAGAAGTTGATTTACAACTACTGCACGTGCGCACACAGCAAAGCATGCGCTCACTGAACCAGTTGTTATGCCACTCTCAGATCGTAAGTCAAGAACTACCTGTATTCTGTTGTTTTGCATATACACTGAGTGCTTCTATACTGGGATTCCTTATGTGGCTAATCACACTTGGCCAAATAAAGTATTCAACTTAACCCAATTCCATTCCATTCAACTTCTTGGAAGCATTGATGTATTCAATTAATTTTATTTCCAGAAGACAGAATTCTGCCATAAAAAATGCAATATACCTGAACAGTAGCTTTGGGGATCCAAGCCAATGCAATAAATATTCTCTCTTTCAGATCAAAACCAGCAAAACAGACCAATACAAAAGTGGCTATAACTCGGGCTATCAATCCAACAGCCAGTATGGCAATGCAGAGTCCTGAAACAAAGTAATAGATTTAATTGTTTCTGGTATTAAAAAAAGAATCATCTCAACTTCAGTTGTTGAGATGATTCTTTTTTTTAATACCAGAAATAATTTTCCTTCTGATTAGCTAATCCCTCCAAAGACAACAGGCATAAATGCCTACTTGTTGGTGGAAGACTTACCAACTGTTTGAGGATCAAGAGATGCAACAGTTATTTCAGCGCCAATTAAACCAAAAAGAAAAGGTTGGAAAATCTCCCATGCAACCTTAATAATTTTTTCCACCTCTTTCTGCAAAAAAAAAGCAATGCATTTTTGTTGCACAGTACTGTACATTCATGCAGAAGATATATAACACAAAATTATTTTCATATTATTAAATAAGATTTTCAAAAAATTAAGTGATCCAATTAAATGATTTGTGTTCTTGCTCTCAACTTAGGAAGAGTGATGCTATCATAAAGATGACATTGCATCTTTCAAATATTAAGATATTAAGGATTCTTCTAATAACTTAATAGGAGCTTTGAAATTATAAATATTCCTCCTTTTAGGAGGAATACCCTTACCACAAACACAATTTAAGACGATACCATCTTTTAGTTATTTCTATAACTTATTATGGAAGTAATTAAAAAGATGGTAGTTCTTTTCTAGGGTTCTCCTTTTTTCATTAAAACACTCTGTTCTCACCTAGTCCCACTCACTTTTATTCATAATACTCAATATACTAGCTTCATATTTTTTCCCAGAACATTTGCTTTGATTGAATGGGGAGAAAAAATAAGCCACTAAGCTAAGAATCACTGTATACTGTGATGCAATATTAGCATCATTTCCTCTATTTTTTCAGAAACTGAATGTCACTGCTTATGAACTCAGGAGGATACATTTAGAGGAAGAAGATGGCAGACTCAAAGAAACCCTCAAATCTGTGGAAATATTTTTTAAATACGCATAAATCACAGGGGAACCTCAAAATAGCCTACAAAGAAATGGCTAAAATATGGAACCAAAGTTGAAACATTTTTTTACACTTTTCAACTTGTCCATAATATTTCATAAACTCTCACATTTTGGAATCAAGATGACTTTCTGGTTACATGATAATTAAATACTCACTTTTTCATCAGACCATGATAATCCAGCTAGAAATGCCAAGACAATTGTGCACAGTCCTCCAGATCCAGGGAAATTAAAATACATACTGCTAAAAATTGCAAACATTGATAAGCCTATAATAAAGAATGCTCTCTTCCATACCAGATATGTCTAAGGAGAGAAATTGGAGAAAGCAAGAGACATGATTCATAAAGGTCAATCCAAACTTGACAAGAAACTTTGAAGAGAATACAATATTTTGGAACTGTATGACCATGTAAATTCTTGGCAATTTTTGTAAACCTTGGCTAATATATAAAGTAAAGTAGGGTAACCTCTGGATAGGGAAGTGGTTGGAAAAAATAGTTGAATTAAAACAACAGCAAATCACTTTCAGAATGCTACAAAGAAACTGTATAGGTCCTCAATTCAGTTCAAGAAATCTTTGCTTTTCTTTAAATTTAATATACTAGAAATCTTAAGTTGTATTTGCTTGAAAAAGAAATTGGGAAAACTGATTTGAAACTCATACAAATATAGGTAGCCCTAAACTTACAACCATAATTGAATCCAAAATTGCCTCCAAAGCAAGACAGTTGTTAATGAGTCATGCCCCATTTTACGACCATTTTGCTATGGTTGTTAAGCGAATCACTACATTTGTTAAGTGAATCACACAGTCTTTAAGCAAATCTGGCTTCCCTCATTGACTTGGCTTGTCAGAAGCTCCTTAAGGGCAAATGACAATCCCAGAATCCTGGGATGCTGCAACCATCGTAAATATATGCCAGGTGCCAAGCACCCAAAGTTTCATCATATGACCATGGGGATGCTGCAACAGTCGTAAGTTTGAAAACTGGTCATGTCACTTTTTTTCAGAGCCATTGTGTCTTTGTACAATCACTAAAGGAATGGTTGCAAGTTGAGGGCCTACCTACAGTATATAACATTTTTCTTCTATTCATTAAAGCAGCCCAATTTTTTTCAGGTGTCTGAATCTGAAAAAAGGTATCACTGTTTTAAAGAGTTAACTCTAGTGGGATTTTCTTCAAAAGTTTGAACAGAGATCAACAACTTCAATGAACAGCGTAGTGATGTTGTGCTGGTATTTGCACAAGGTACAAAGCACTCTTCTCATCAAAAGCATTTGCAACTCTGCCAGATACTAATTATTATACCTATTATTCCAGCTAAAGTGTGACAGGGAGTTTGTTTTAAATGTGTTGTTTCTTCTCATGCTTCAACAATACAAGACTGCTACATTTCAAATGTTTTTTTTTCCTTACCTGATCTTTGCTTGGAAAGTAGCGAATAAAAAGGCCTAAAAGTCCACCTGCTGCTATACCCACTGCAACTTCTAATATACCCCGAAAGACGTTTTGAAGGGTGGAACCTGTTTTGGCAAAGCAGAAAAAGAGGATTCAAATGGATTTTTGGATAGTCTCCACAGCTAGCACTTATAAGCATGGCTGACATCCCTCTTATGTTAGCAATGAGTGAGCACCTGCATGCACTCTTCATTTGCAAGAGCGGCAGGCATGCTTGCATGGAACTGTTCCCACCCACACCCCCCGCCCTTCCGCAAAGCCGGAAAGGTTGAGGAACTCTGTTCTAGACAGTTCAGAGGACTCAGGTTTACCAAAATGGCATGGTGTGTCACCTGTAACATTTATTTTATTTTATTCATATTTATATGCCGCCCTTCTCCAGAGACTCAGGGCAGCTTACAATGTTTGGAGCACAACCCAATGTGCTCAGCAATAGCCTTCATTCCATTGTATATGCCTGCTTATTACTAAGCGGCATTTTTACAAAGTCAGCTTATTGCCCCCAACAATCTTGGGTCCTCAATTTACCTACCCCGAGAGGATGGAAGGCTGAGTCAACCTTGAGCCTGGTGGGATTCGAGCCTGCACTAATTGCAGGCAGCTGGAACTAAGTGCTAGGTGTTTAATAGCCTGCACCACCAAGGCTCTTTAACATGCTTATAATATGTTCACAATCACTGGATTATGCCTTTTAATGGCAATAGCTGTCAATAAGAACTGGGTGACATAATTTGTATTACAAACCATTTCTTCATTGAAAGTTTGATCTCTACTAGGTGGTGAAGTATATGTCACATAAGTATATATAGAACAGATAGTAAATAAATATGTGCACAAAGGCAGAGGTGGTATTCAGCAGGTTCTGCCCAGTTCTGGAGAACCGGTAGCGGAAATTTTGAGCAGTTCAGAGAACAAGCAAATCCCACCTCTGACTGGAGATTTTACAGTATCCTGCCACGCCCACCAAGCCATGTCCACAGAACCGGTAGTAAAAAAAGTTGAATCCCACCACTGCACTAAGGTCTCAGATTCATCCTGACCACAGGTACAACTTTCCAATTTTATGAATTGTATGGTATCACAAATAAAGATTCTGGCATAAAATCAGCATGAAAGAGGTTTTTGTTTATACAAAGGATATTACTTGTATAGGAGAAACTACCATTATGACAAAGAAGACAGTAGCTTGGATGTGGCTTATCAATAGAATAGACAGGTACCTGAAGCAAATGCTATCCCTAAGCATGTGTTGAAGCCTGTGATAGCCAGAATGTCATCAAAACTTCCTGCAGCCATTAGTAAAGTTGGGACACCTTTGTCAACACCATATCCTCCTGCTTGTAAAACCAACATTGAGGGGACTACAACTGCAGGAGACACAGCACCTAAGACAAATCTGAACACATACACACAAGTTAACTTTTAGTTACATCCATTTGTAGTTATTTCTTATACTTTTCACAGTCAGAGTAAGATCTGCAATTTACAAGAGAAAGGGAAAACTGAAGAACTGTATTGTGAGTTGAAAAAACACAGTATAAAAGTACTAATTTTATTTATGAAAATTTATATGGCTGCCCAACTCACCCTCAGCGACTCCAGGTGGTTTAGAAGGATAAAATTTAACAATACAAATGGCAATAAGCCCTACCCTCCTGATGACAACAATTTTGAACCATTTGATGGGCTCCATGCCATTCTGGGTCCCCAAGCCTGTTGGCAGAACCATATGTTGAGGGCCTTGTGAAAAAGTGCCAAGGTGGGGGCCAATCTTATCTGTGCAAGGATGTTGAAAGCCCTTCTTGCTTCCATCAGATGGACCTCATTAGGAAGTATTCCCTGCTTCCCTGCTCTGGTGTATTGGGTAGATCTGATTGGCAAAATAACTTGATCCCAAGCCAGCACATTGACTTGGATCTGGAACCAAATGGCAGCCAATACAGCTCCCGCAAAAGAAGTGACACATCTGCAATTGTAACCCTGCACAAAACCACCTGCTGCATTTTGAACCAAATGAAACTTCCAGCTACTTTTCAAGGGCAGCCTCATGTAGAGACCATTACAATAGTCAAGATGGAAGGTGTTACTAAGAACCATTTTATGTTTAAGAATATAGGTTGATTCCTTGAAGCGCACTGGATTGACATAATACAGTACTGTAGATCATAAGTGTTTATTCTGGTTTAATGTATGAGCCCAACTATTGGAGTTTGTAAATAAAAGTAGTTGTTGATCATTTGTAATCTACCTTTGGTTCAGGAGCTTAAGGTGCTATACATAACATTCCATTCTTCTATTTTCCTTGAGAAAAATAACTGTGAAATAAATTGATCACCCAGAGTGCTTTTGGGGCTGAGAAAGAAGCTGAATCTTTCTGCTTCTAAGCTAAGTGCTTCACCGTTACACTACATGTTTGTGGTTGAGCATGTTATGTGAACCATCCAGTCATGGTTTATTAAGAAATTGTTAAAGATACATCTTAGCAAGACGTTTTTAAAGACTTCTGAACACGATTAAAATTTTCCTTTGAATTAACAATGATTTAACCTAGGTTTTCTCATCGAATATGCAACTTTGTAAATTCCAGATATATTTATAGATCAGAGTTTCAAATCCTACCCTAATCCTCTGTGGTATGACAAGAACATACGTTTTACAGCATAATCGAACTAAATCAGATGTGACACCCACACTGTACCCATGACTTCATGGAAGAGGAAAGACAGTTTTGGCCCAGAAAAGAAAAGAAAAAAATGCTATTTTTGAGTTGGAAGAGGGGCTTACCCAAGCATAAATCCCCATTGCCATGGCAGGTGCATGAGAAAATGAGATATGACTGCCGCTGTACATGCTTCTATTAGGCAGGGTCCCAAGCTTAATCTAAAGCAGACACCCTTTAGTTTTTTCAGAGCCTGTAAGATAAATGCATTTGCAAGTCAGTGGAATTGCTTTTTAAATGTTTTGAAGACCACAGAAGAAAACCCTATGAGATTTGCTCTATTTGGCAATGGCCCAGGACTTGCTTCAGGAGGTTTTATGAGACAGTTTTTGATTGTTCTGGTTATCTGAATAGCCTCCTAAGCACTACATTTTAATGATTTTTTTCCTGCCGTGTATGTTTGCTGGTTATTTGTTACTTTTAATTATGTACACTGCAATGAGTCAGATATCTAATGGAGGGCATATAAATTGAATTAGTAAGAAGTAATGCAGATAGAAAAAGGGTGCATCTAAGTTCCCTCTTGGCCAACCTGTGTTAAGGTAGTGTGATCAATACGTTACATTTTATTTTATTTATTATTTTATTTTATGCCTTGGAGTCACTCTTGATCTCTGGAGATTCTGTGGACAAATCCCTGATGTTTTCTTGGCAAGATTTCAGAAGTGGTTTGCCATTGCTTCCTTCCTGGGGGTATGAAGGAAGCAAAAAAAAAAAGCAAAACTAGAACAGTTTCTATCATGATGCCTTAACCACTGCGGCAAACTGGCTCTGCAAAATGATTGCGATGCCATAGAAATATCTGAGTATCTACCAGATGGCAACAAATAAACACAGGGATCCCAACTGGCTTTTTACCACCTGTATATGAAAGCCCTATGTAGTAAGCATGCTGCTTTAGAAAGGGTGGTAGAACTGAGGATTTTCTCTTATGTGATGAATTTATAATGGTTTTGCTGATGCAAAAAACAGGAACAGGTAAACTGAAGCACTCCAGACCTAGCTGAACTACAGTTTCCAGCTTCCTTCACCATTGCAGATGCTGGCTCAGGCTGCTAAGAACTATAATATGGCAACATTTAACATATCACAGGTTTAATGTATTTGCATCAAGCATTAAGTCTAATCTGACACATGTTCTTAATTTTATATAACAAAGTTAAAAAAAATCAGGAAAAAGGAGCCCAATATTTTACATCTATTCTAGTTCCGATCTTTTTGGCCAGAAGCCAGAAAAGAAAAGTTCAGTACAGATTAATTAGCCTAGATGACATGAGGAACCTAGATTGAGATGCATTAATTGTAAATTTGGTTACAGGTTATGATTAAGGCCTCTACAGATAGATCCATGGTCCAGAATCAGATAATATACTACATGAGTTTATCAAACAAGTGACATAATATATTGTACAAATACAGCCTTAGTTCATGGCAATACTGAACCTTAAAAAGGCTTAGGTATGCTCCAGAGGTGCTATGCTTCAGCAGGTTCTGACCAGTTCTGGAGAACTGGTAGTGGAAATTTTGAGTAGTTTGGAGGACTGGCAAATACAACCTCTGACTGGAGATTTTACAGTATCCTTTTACAGTATCCCTGCCACACTCACCAAGCCATGCCCACAGAACTGGTAGTAAAAAAATTTGAATCCCACCACTGGTATGCTCCTATCAATTTGCATGACTAACAGATGGCGTTTCGAAGAATATGCTTGAGCTTTAGATCCACTACATTGCTAAAGTTCTAAAATAGATTAGTCTTATCACTAACTGAAGGAAGTCAATTTTAATTTATAAATTTATGAAACTGAGCTATGAGCTAAATATAGTGGAGTTATATATAGTATTATGAGCTAATATAGTAAAAGTTGCCACAGTTCAGGATTCAGATAATGTCAGCTAATCTCAGTGAAAAGCAGAAGTTTCCGATTTTTTACAATCACCCAGGAAAAGAAGAAAGGGTAGGAATATCTAATCATTAAACTAGTTATGCCTCATTACTATCAATCATAATTTGTGTTACCTCTGAATGAAATTAAAAATGTCTATGTGAATAGGGATCAGAAGCAGACTAAATTCAGTTAAAGGCAAAACTGATCATAACCCTGACATATGACATAACATATGACCAAACTAAGTTTCACATTGATATTTCTTGCTGACCTCAGGATTTGTTGGACAAATCCCAGAACAAAACAAAATGAAGCTTTAAAAAACCAAACAAATACCACAAACATAGGCTATTCTATCAGAAGAGGATAATAGCAATCTGTTGCCAAGAAAACCATATCGATGTGTCAGGTGTCAAGATCTACTGAAAGGAAACTTAATTTTATTTTCTTTACAAAGTTTTTCCAAGACCTCACATTCTAGGTCAAAATCCCCAAATATCTTTTATAAGAGAAACAGTTCACTTCTTGCACTTAAGGATAATATCCCTGCTCTACTAGGGGCTCAACCCAGTGATAAACAGGATCAGGATTGAAATAGTGTTCTTACGCATGTCCTGGGACTACATATGCTGGGAATCCTGGAAATTATGCCCAACTCCTCAGGAAAAAACTTGATGGGGAATGTTGAAACATTTAAGTTCTCCTTGTAGTTAAATGTTCATCTCCATAAAATATTTCTTCCATATTTTTTTTTAAAAAACAGATGTCACAAAGAAAATTTGGTTGGAAGGAGCATTTGGTCTTGCACTAGAGCAGGGATGTCAAATTCATGCTGTCACAGCAACGCACGTGACATATTGAGACTCCCCCCCCCTTCGCTAGAGGAAAAATGGTTTCAAACTAATCTGAGGTGAGGACTGGGGTCACACATTGTATGAATTAGTTAAATCAGTTAAATCACCATATGTGCCATATAAACCCAATTGGTAGAGTTGCAAATTATGATTTATGATCATCTGAATGTGTGGATTTGGTAGCCAAAATGCATCTGAATTTTTGGTAGAATTGGAGTTACATTGGGTAAGGAAACAAGGCAAAGAGGGTGGAGCCTTATCAAATATATATAAGAGAACCTAGGACTTTCAGTATTGGGGGGTGGTCTATGGAGAGAGGGAGTGTTTTGTTTCTGAAAACAATTTTAAGCCAATTTTAGAGTTGTCACCACTAATTTCACTGGGAACCAAGCCAGTGGGTGATTTATGTTACGGGAGGACTACAGAGATTTTGAAAAATGCAATTTAGGAACATTCTATGCCTTCATCTATTTTGCAGCTACTTTTGTTTCTCAATAAGCCAGGGTTAACATAATTGTGACCTAGTTCAATACATGAATCAAAGTTTAATCACACCTGCTATGCATTTGTTAAGCAAGGACCATTTGATACTCCACCTTTGGATCAAGGCCAAGGCCAGCCCGGGCCAAGATGATCGCGAGAGCAATACTTCTTAGGGTGGCTCCCCATTTCACATTGATCTGGACTATGCCAGTGATCGCTGGGATGTTTCTTAGAAGAAATCCAACAAGCAACATTCCTAAACAGGAGGCAAAAGGTACATATTATTGATTGACACAACTATAAAGTCTGAAACATTTGCTATGAAGTCCAGGACCTTCAAAGATGTTTTCCTTCTCTGTACACTACTTGAACCAAGCATTTAAAAAGGCAACAGCTGTCCTGTGATCATGACGTCAAAGAATCATACTCCTGCAATCTTATAAAGATTCCCATTTCCTGACCTCTAAATGCCATAGAAAATGTTTTCCTCCTGAATAAATATGTACAAATTTGTATTTCACTATTTTTTTTATAAATTTAGCAATTCTATAGAGCTAATTAGATGAAAAGATACTGAGCATGTTAAACCAGGTTTGTTTGATTTACACAATATGCTACACAATTGGTTTGTTCTGATATTAATGTAAAACAAGCCATGGGGCTTTATTAAATAGCAGTATATACAGCATGGTTAAATAAGCTATTATTTAGTATGATGTGGGACTTCATCCACATTCTGAGAGGAAGTAAATGTGCTAAGTCTAGTCATGATAAGCCAAAATATGGTTGTATTATTCAGAAATTATGGTTAGCAGCATGGATTTGCATGTTGTGTGAACATACATTTCTTTGATGATTAGAGCCTAATCATCAAAAACTATAAATCAATCAAACATAGAGTTGTAATCTCAAACTTTTTAAGCTGCTATCACACGATGAACTGAACAATATGACTGCATTCACACAACAATCTAAACTAGAATACTACACCGCCCACTGAGCTGACCTTGGGGTTTTAGTTTTGAATTGTTTTTTGTGTATGTCTAATTTAGCTTCATATGCAAACCTACCTCTTAGTTTAGCTTATGGGTCAATATTTTGTGTGAACCCTTAATAACTGGGTTAGGGTTAAAACACCAAATGGGACTTAAGGGAATTTGAAAAGTAAAGTACTTGCTGCATTGACCCATCCCTGTGCCCAAAACATAGTAAATTCAGAATAAAGGAATTGTTTTTTTTAAAAAGCTAATTAAATAATCTGCAGGCTTTTTAAAAAAGCTAATTAATTTAAATAATCTGCAGGCTGCACACCCATGATGGATCTCTAGAAACTTGTTAGTGAAACAGACACAAATTGAGACTGTAAACTGAAAAAAATATTAGTTGATAATTTACTTTTAAAGGGGATGATCAATTCATTTTTCAAATTATTTAAAGATCAAGATGAATACTTATTTGAGAAGTGGAAACATTTCTGTAAACTGAGCTGTTGCTTTTTAATTTGTACCACTAAGACTTACCATTTTAAAGTCCATTTATAACTATTTATTTTAAGATTCCCTATTATAGGAGTTATTCCCATTAATTTCATCTCAAAACACAAAATCAAACAGCAATCCAGAACCACTCAGAATCACTACCCCTTCCTTTCCATAGTGAGATGGGCAGCATACAAATTTAATGAATACATAAAAATAAATAAAAAACAAGTTGACTTAAGTAACTTTCTCAGTAATTAAAATATATTCACCAAGTAATATTGTGTTTTCCAGTCAATTATAGCTTAATGATATCAATTTGTATTATATAGCAATTTCACAATGGATTCTTTATTTCAATAACCAATCAAAATGTGAAAAGATACAGCCTACCTAAAAACATACTTACCCAAAAGAGGAGGGAGAGAAGGCAGACCAGGAAATTTAATTAAGCCCATAATTTTACCACCAATTACAGCAAAAAGATAGAGGAATAAAAATCCAAAGAGGCTTCCACCAGGAAGACTTTGGTCGGTTGTAATAGACCAGATCACAGCCCAGATCAACACTACTGCTACCACTGGAAGAAGAAAAAAGTGTAAAATATGTAAGCATATTGAAAATATTTCCCAGAATTTATTGACACATTTATATTAATGTAGGAAGGATTATTATTTATTTTTAATTATTTATTGCTAAATTGCAACCTGATTATGACTTATAAACAAAAAATTGGAAAAAGCAACCCTGTGGTTCTAAGACTAGTATATCCAATTTTGCTAAATCTTCCCATTTGTGGCTATAAATCTGCAATCCTTTCTTATCAATCAGACACGCCACAAAATTCAATCAAATGATGGAAAATGGAGCATAGACTACTGTAACTTTTATCAAACTGTAATTTTCAAAGTGGCAGATTAAATGTATGACTGAGAAGTAATTGTGTTAATCATCTCCCATTTCTTGGAATATTATCTTCATCATAAAATTAAAATATCAAATATGGCCCTTGGTCAGAGGCATCCATGGAAGGGAATCAAAAGATCATGATGTGACCATGTGACACATAAAAAGAGAAGGCAGGGCTTTGTGAAAATGTCATTTTATTTTTTAAAACACTACCATAACACCCTTGCCTTGGCCTAAAATACACTGTGCATATCTACCCAAGGAAATGAATCAGAATTTGTAATATAGAAAGTTGGGGAAAGGTGATGGTGACTGATATACTTATTGAATATGTTAAGTTTGCATGAAGAGACAGACGCGGAGTGCTTCAAGCTCTTTGTTTATTAGTGACTACAGCTCAGAACGAACCCACTTTGGCTGGGCTGCGGCTGCTACTTATAGCCAGCAGCCGCAGTTGCCAGCCAATCAGAGTGCAGGGTTTTCCCGCACTTTTTAAACCAATCATTTCTTACATTTTACAAGAACAGTTCAAACTAAACCAATGACTTTAAACCTGCATACATAACAGAATATATTAAAGGGGTCTAAAGGCTGAAATGTATCTAATAATGACACAAAGGGTGTGGAACAATAATGTGAAATAAGAGGTATGAATTTGCAAGATTTGCTTTGGGAAAGGTTAACTATTAATCCCACCTTTCACCCCCTTGTTTTAATACTATAGTATTGTGCTGATTTTAGAGTTCCCAGAATCAATATGTTATGATACTCCATCCTCAAATTGCAAGAATATATGCTGTTGATTTTTATCAGTCAGATTAGCAACCTTTGCAGAATAGTTGGACAGAGGCAGGGAGCTGCAAAAATGGAACTCCAAGACTATTTGGACTCAGTAGCCTAAATCAGTGGTTCTTAACCTTTTTGAAATAATTGCCCCCTTGAGCCATTGAGGAAGTTGTCATCGCCCCCCTCCCCCAACATAACCACCCTCCTGCCACCTCTTAGCGTCCCCAAGGGGGCCAGAAGAAGGGCGCTAAGAGGTGGCAGGGGGGCATTCGAGGCGCCAGCTGGCCCTGCAGTTTCACCCATTTTGGTGCCGGCTCCGGAGCGGTGCTACAGTCAATGGGTGAGCCTGCAGGGCCGGCGCTTGAACACCCCTGCCGACCCCCTTGGGGATGCTAAGAGGTGGCAGGGGGGCATTCGAGGCGCCAGCTGGCCCTGCAGTTTTACCCATTTTGGTGCCGGCTCCGGAGCGGTGCTACAGTCAATGGGTGAGCCTGCAGGGCCGGCGCCTTGAACACCCCCCTGCCGACCCCCTTGGGGATGCTAAGAGGTGGCAGGTTCGAGGCGCCAGCCCTGCAGGCTCACCCCATTGACTGTTGTACCGCACATGAACCAGCGCCTTGAATGCGGCAGCATGTTGGGAAAAGCCACCACCACTGCTTTCCCAAAGTGCTGCCGCTCTCGCATTCTGTCTGTCCATCCGTCCGTCCATCCATCCATCCATCCATCAAAAAGGCCTGTCTGTTTGCCTGCCTGCCTTCCTGCCTATCTACCTACCTGTCTGTCTTTTTGTCTACCTACCTACCTACCTATTTACCAATATAGATCTCTCTCTCTCTCTCTCCCAATATATCTCGCTCCATCGCCCCATATTGCCCCCCTTCCATTCCTTCGCCCCCACATCGCCTTTTCGTTCCATCGCCCCCCTGAAAAACAAAATCGCCCCTTGGGGGGCGATATCGCCCAGGTTAAGAACCACTGGCCTAAATAACCCCTTCTATCTGTGGAACAGAACGAGACTGAAGAGAGTCCGACTTGTTAGGGACTATTTTCATTGCCAAGGGAACCAGCTTTGTGATCAATCAATACTTTCCTATTGGGTAGAATTTACAATTTCACTAGTCACTCATTAACCTATGAGTAAGTCAGACAGCTAATTGGGAGATAAGGCTGACAAGAAGTGGGTGTGGAAGAAAGGAACTGGAATGATATATTCCATGACTCCTATACTTTTTTGCATGCACCACCCAGCGTGAATTGTAAGAAGGCCGAAGGGCAAGTCACATTTTCTTCAGAGCAATTTTCCCATGTTGACATATTCTAGAACAGATTAAAATATAATACATCAAATAAATATTCTCTACAGAAAACAGGGCCTTTTTTATTTGTTCTTTTTCCCCTCACCGTTTGTTGCTATTTTGGCAAGGATGCCTTGAGGAGGACAAGCGCATATTTGTCTCCCTGAAGTTTTAAATTGAGCTAGAGGTCCCTGAGCATGTTCCTCGCATCTGTTCAATGGAGCTGTTTCTTTTGTTTGCACAATGCCACTGTTGACTCCGGAATCCAAAACATCCTGAGAAATCAAGAAATAATATTAGTGACAACCATCTAAGTCCTAATTTTTTTTCAATTTTCAAAAGTTATGAAACTCAGTGATATATAATTCTAAGTAAAATTTTGTCTGATGGCTATCAGTCTGGAGAAAATTCTTCTATCCATTAATTCTAATAATGGCACCAAATTGAGTAAGAGTAGCTTGAAGCAGTTGAATTATATCCAGACAAGAACAGTGGTTGATAAATATGCTTGTTTATGAAATCTGAAGGTCCTTTATGATTTTAGTTCTAATTGAATTATTTTTAGATACATTTGTCTGACTTCTATGCTCACTTCTGGTCGATTTGCATGTCTCATTTGAGACAGCGACGAATCCACATACAGACAGGAGGATGTACAACTTGCCTCGTGGTGTAACTGGAACAATCTGGAACTGAACACACTCAAAACCATAGAAATGGTGGTAGACTTTAGAAGAAACCCTCACCTTACAATACTAGACAACACAGTATCAACAGTAGAGACCTTCAAATTTCTAGGTCACAAGACCTAAAATGGACACCTAACACCAAAAACGTCATCAAAAAAGCACAACAAAAAATGTTCTTTCTGCGCCAACTCAGAAAGCTCAACCTGCCCAAGGAGCTGCTGATCCAGTTCTACAGAGGAATTATTGAGTCTGTCATCTGCACCTCTATAACTGTCTGGTTTGATTCTGCAACACAACAAGACAGTCACAGACTTCAGAGGGTAATTAGGACTGCAGAAAAAACAGTTACTACCAACCTGCCTTCAGTCGTGGACCTGTATACTGCACGAGTGAAAAAGAGGGCTGTGAAAATATTTACAGACCCCTCACATCCGGGACATAAACTGTTTCAATTCCTACTCTCAAAATGACGCTATAGAGCACTGCAAGACTTTGCAAGCATTCTACGTAATGCCCATACAATGGATAAAATAAGATGTAATCCCATCTCTTTGGAGAGTGATAGGTAGGACTAGGAAGTTTTGTGGTTTATAACTGCAATTTAAGAGTTTGTCTTGATACAATTTACTCCTGCTTAAAAACATGGAGCAGCATTGAGTTTATCACTAATCAATTTCACAGCTAGCTTTAGGAAATACAGTGTTATTGTTGTACTATTATTGATGGAAGTTTAACATGAAGATCACCCCCCCTCCATTCAAGATAGAGGTAGGTAACCCACAGGCTGTGAATTTCCCAACTTCAGGAGGGATACACAATTCAGGAGCCTGGCAGCTGGCTCATGCTTATGTATAATGATTGCAAAGTCTTGCAGTCACATGATTGTAATTTGCAACCTTCTCAGGTAGCTTCTGACAAAAGTCAATTGGGGAAGCTTAACAACCACTTGATTCATTTAACAATCATGTCAGTTGCTTAAATGTGTGATTTGCTTAATGATGGTGGTAAAAATAGTCATATCATTTAATGACCACATCACTTAGTAACTAAAATTCCAGTAGCAATTGTGGTTATAAGTTGAGGACTATGTGTATGAAACTGCTACAATAGCAATAGGACTTATATACCATCCACAGTGCTTTACAGCATTCTCTAAGTGGTTTATGGAGTCAACATATTGCCCCCAACAATCTGGGTCCACATTTCACTGACCTCAGAAGGATGAAAGGCTGAGTCAACCTTGAACCTGGTGAGATTCAAACTGCCAAACTGCTGGCAGTTAGCAGAATTAGCCTGCAGTAGTGCACTCTAACCACTGCACCACCACAGCTCATAGTGCTTATATATTATCTCTGTGCACCTCATTACTCAAAATCATTACCCAATCATTACCTAGTCTGGCCTGGTAGTGAGACTGATGGGAATACCAGGCAGACTGGGAAGTTGAAAAAACATCCTGGAAAATGGCAATGTTTGATCATGAGAACCATCTAGCCAACATTCCATCTCAAGAACAATTCACAAGAAGCATCTAACAAGTAAGCATCCCACAAATAGAGTACCAAGATTCTTCTCCCACTTTCAATTCCATGAATCTAGAATGTTAACAGGCAGCAGCCAATAATTAAAACTGTTTTTAAGGACTTGTAAACTAGCAGCCAATATGTCCTGAAGCAACACATTCTAAAAGTTGATTATACGTAGTATGGAAAAGCATCAATTTTAAATCTTCTGCTAGCACTTTCATAAAACAGTTTCTAGTCTAGTATTATGGGATATGGAGAACTTCTCCTTATCATTGTGCACACTTTCATGCATCTTAGTCATATCTTCTTGTGTCATTTCTCCCAGCTAAATAGTCCCAATCACTGCATCCTATTCTCGTTCAAACCCCTTATCTTCTAGCTTACCCTTTCTCCACCTTCCCACCAATATAATACTCCTCTTGAGATATGGTGACTAGAATATTGTACTGTACACAGTATTCTAGATGTAACAACTCCATAGATTTATGTGAGGCCACTAATATCAGAACCAGTTTACGGTCAATCTTTTCTAATGATCCAAAGCATAAAATTCGCCTCCTTTAAAAGTGCTGCATATTTCTTTACACTTCTCAAAAAACTATACAGAAGTGTCCATTAAATCACAGAGGTCAAGCTCAACTCTCCTCTTTTCTGCGCAAAATTAATAGAACAACGGTACATTGGATTGGTCACTGTAGAGTAAATTGGATGGGGAGTTTAGTGGTTTAGAGAACTACAGCTCCACTTAGTATAATCAGTAGTGAGCAGTGGTGGGAGTTGTAGTTCAGAAATTTTTGCAATAGCTCCATATTTTAGAACGTTCCACTGGATTTCAAGGGATTCACCAGATTGGGGAAGATTGTTATGGATATATGAAAGTAAACAAATCACAAACTTAACTATAAAATAACAAGAACAAGAACAACAGCAATAACAAATACCTGAGTTGCTGCATGCATGGGAATTACATTATTGCTAGCATTTTCAGATAGCGTGGGTTTCCAACTCCCTGACATTGGATCTTCTGTCATTTTGATCAATCTAATTGAAAAGCAAAAAAAGAAAAAAAAATATAGCATCTAGTTTAAAAAAGATAGCACTGCCAGTAATGAATTAGCATTCATAGACACATGATCATCATTACAACATCCAGTGAGAGCCTACATATGTGATGTGATCAACATAAATCAAAAGACTATTTTAAATTGATTGATATGATCCCCTCAAATAATACTTTTAAATGGATTCCGATATGAAATTCATCTAAGCACTTTTTCTCCCTCTTTCTCACATTCCTAATACTCGTATATATGCACATGTACATTGGTCCTCAGAATATACTTGTAAGTTAATTTCTCTTCCCGGTTTTTGTATAACTCCCCGCCATGTGCAGAAATAACACAAATTATTTTGAACCACTGGTTGGGGAAATACATGGCTGAGGATGCAAAGAATGTGAGCATTTGCTCTTACCTTGGGTAGACATCTATCAAAACCCTTCCTATGGCCAATTCTAAAGGTTAACCTGTTGATGAGAGTAGATGAGGATTATTTCAACTGATTTGGTATTTTTTGCTGGGGTTACTTCTGGGTCAGCTTATCCTGAATCACTAGTCACATGAACACATTCTTGAGGAAGATGCTAGAATTGAGTGCAAAAATGTGATACAGTCACAAGCACAGTGACTGTGTAATGAATATGATCAAGCTGACTAACACCAATTTGTGCATGAACTCTGGAAAATGTTCAGAATAGATTTATTCTATCTGATTAAAATAATGTTTCATCCTTTCCATATATGAGAGTGTGACTCCCAAAGTACAATTATGTACATTTACAACTTGAAACTCAATTACTTTCATTAGCAGTTTCTTTACCAGTTCTGATTTTTTTAAAAAAATAGTACAATAGTTTTTTTCAAATGCATTTAACTACTAAAATTATTGCCACATTTACTAATGCTTGGTAGAAGCAATGATCTGTCTAAGCCTAGAATTGTTCCTTTTATTTGTACATTGGGGAAAAAAATCTTTTCATGTCATCGTAAAGAACAAGGTGGTTTTGTTAGGTGGACTGATAATGAAGTTTGCTTTACCTGGTCAAGTGCTGAAACAGGTGTAAAAGCACACAATCGAGTGAGCATTAGTGGCTATTCTGCTTTGTGTAGCATGCAAAAATCAAAGGAACATTTCCTATTTGGTGCTCATGTCAGGGAGAAATGGCTAAACCTAATTTCCTGAAGAGCATGCCTGTTTGATACATACTTGTGCAGATTACAGCTAATGTAAAATACAGTACATGAGTTTCTAAAAAAAATAATATTAAAAGACAGATGGTTCAGTTTTTGCTATTAGTGTAACAGGCATGGCAAGCAAAGCTAAACTCCAGAGCTGATTCACATGGAGAAGATGCTGCAAAGGTGACATCCAACAGCAGAATGGAATTTAACAATGTAAGTGGATTGGAGAGTTGGCTTGTGGTATTAAATAATCACAGAAAGATCTGCCAGCTAAAATCTACTTCTGGCGATATTTCTGTTATCAGGTAAGGTTTAGAACAAAGTATCTTCAACTCACAGAACAGGAACACTTGAATCCTTTGCTTAATTGTGCCTTAACATGGTGCAGTTGCTTAAAATTGTGTAGCATAGGGATTAAAAAAAGGCCCTCCAAGAATGAAGAAATGGATTACATTTTGCAAATATTAGTTGGGAGAAGACAGGATCCAATAAAGGAGAATATTTGTAGCTTAGGGTTGAAATGAGAGGTCCTTGCAGGTAAGCTTGCTTGCAGGTAACATCATGATGATGTCTACAAGAAAACAAGCAAGCTCAGAGCACCAAGGACCTCTCAAGACAGGAACACTTACCATTATGGATTAACTAAGAACAAATTATATTTTAATGATATACACACACATATACAATACATACAGAGAGTATATACCATGGGTGTCAAGCTTGCCGCATCACGTGGCATTTCGTGACGTTTTTCCCTTTCACGGAGTCAGGGTGAGCGTGGCCTGTGTGTGATGCATCCGGCCTGCAGGCCACCAGTTTGACACCCCTGTTATACACAATATTTAATTTTAAAAGGTGCATCTGTCTTTGTAACTTTTTTTGACTGGGGATACTCTATTGATGCCAAAATAATAATGAAAATTGAATCAGTCTCCTCGGTGGACAGAGTTATTCTAGCTGTAGGAAAATCAGGATCAGATATACAATATTTTGCTAGTGTTGTGAATTATACTGATTGTTTGGGTACATGTGTACCTGTATGTGTTTAACGGTAACTGTATGTGTATGTTAACATTTTGGAATTCCTAGCCATGATGCCAAAATGTATTATGTCACAGTGCAAGCTGCGACCACAAGTGTGGATGTTATTTGTGTTGATCAATCCCTGTAAATTTTTTTTTTGCTATTTGCCTGTTTTGGCCCACCTTCTCTTTTCTCCTCCCCATGTAGACATCTATGCAAGAAATAAAGTTTCGTGCTTAGTGCCTCATTTGAATTCAAAATTGAATTAAAATTAAAATTAAATTAAATCACGTTTAGAAAGGGAGCTTGACACGCTCCCTATCAGCACTGGCATAACATTAAATGCTCTTGAACACAAATCACTTCTAGGAAACAGTGTAAAAATCATCCACCTTCATTTAATTTGTCATTATGTGCATCTAATGAAGACCTGGGCTAGACTAGACAGTACCTACTAGAAGTTTCTTATTTTCCTTCAGTCTATATGCATTTGTGTCAGTGCTATCCCTAATATATTTCAAAGCTCCTTTTCTAAAGCGAGATCACTTTATTAGTGTCAAGGCACAGAAACAAAAGTTTATAATTAAAAATATTAACCAGATCGCTACTGGCAAGTTTTTAATGAATAAATGATGCTCAGCAGAGCAGAAGAAGAGAGGCTGATTCTTCCGGACAAGTTAAGAAAAGAAATATATAAGAGCTAGCAAATTATGATCCTTGATCTACAACCATTCGTAGTGACTGTTCGAAGTTACAATGGCACTGAAAAAAGTGACTTATGACCATTTTTCACACTTAAAACCATTGCAGCCTCTCCATGGTCATGTGATCAAAATTGAAACACTTGGCAACTGGTTCATACTTATGACGGTTGCCATGTTCCAGGTCATGTGATCATCTTTTGTGTCCTTCTGACAAGCAAAGTCAATGGGGAAGCCAGATTCACTTAGCCACCATGTTACTAAACTAATTTAACAACTGCAGGGATTCACTAATAGCTGTGGCAAGAAAGATTGTAAAATGGGGCAAAACTCCCTTATTTATTTATTTATTTTATTTGTTTGGACTTGTATGCCGCCCTATCTCCCGAAGGACTCAGGGTGGCTCACATCGTAAAAACATGCAATACAAAATTTAAAATTATTAAAATCAGTATTAAATCCTAGCCAAACAAATTTCTAAAACCCATGCCAATAAAATATAAACAAATTAAAAACCCCACCCCACCACAGTCCAGGCCGGCCTGCTGGAAAAACCACGTCTTCAGATCGCGGCAGAAGGAACGTAGGTCAGGGGCCAACCGCAGCCCCAAGGGCAACTGATTCCATAGGGTAGGCACTCCCACAGAGAAGGCCCTACCCCAGGGTGTCGCCAGCTGACACTGTCTAGCCGACGGCACCCCAAGGAGGCCCTGCCTGTGGGAGCGCACAGGGTGATTGGAAACCAATAATGGCAAGAGATGCTCCAGCAAATACCCCAGCCCCAAGCCATGTAGGGCTTTGTAGGTCATCACCAGCACCTTGAATCTCACCCGGAGGGCAACCGGCAACCAATGTAGTTCGCGCAGGAGGGGTGTAATATGGGAGTATCGGGACACTCCCATCACAACCTGTGCGGCCGCATTCTGCACCCGTTGAAGCCTCCGCGTGGTCCGCAAGGGCAACCCTATGTAGAGAACATTACAGTAGTCGATTCAGGAAGCAACGAGCGCATGAGTAACCATACACAAGGCATCCCGGTCCAGATAGGGGCGCAACTGGTGCACCAGGTGAACCTGGGCAAATGCCACCCTGGTCATGGCCCCCACCTGATCCTCCAGACTGAGCCGTGCATCCAGGAGGACACCCAAGTTGCGCACCCTATCCATGGGGGGGTAACACCTCTGCCCCCCCATGACTAACGATGGAACATCCTGGGTCATCCGAGATGCTGGTACGCACAGCCACTCAGCCTTGGCAGGGTTGAGCTGGAGCCTGTTCCTTCCCATCCAGATCCGTACCGCCTCCAGGCAACGGGACATCACGGAGAGGGCACAATTGTCTTGCTTAGCACCAGAAATTTGGGGCTCAATTGAGGTCGTAAATCGAGGTCTACCTGTAATCTAGGCTCTCTTAAGAAGGTAAGTGACAAATACGTCTTCCAACTCGTGGGGTGGGCACGAAGAGTGGGCACCGGTGAGTAACATCTCCAACACCTTGCTCTCCATCTGGGTGCTATATAGATCGATTCATGAGCAAGGATGGAAACAGCGGTAAGTAAGTAGTTCAGGGATGCACCACTGTGAATGTATCTGCCCGATCCGGATAGCAAAAAAGCTCTGAGATTAAAACCTACCTAGTCCAAACCAGTTCCCGGGGAGCGACTGATCCCTTGCAAGAAACCGTCAGAGATTACAACGGAGGCGGAGGCTGATCCCCTGGCTATCCGCCTTCGTAGATGAACCGTCCCGATTGTCAACCCATTCAAGCCGGGCGGGTGAAAGAAAGCAGCCGCTGGTTGCAGCGTTGACTGCCTGGCGCCGCTGCCTCCTAACTAAACCTTCGCCTGGTTCCGCGGTCCGAGGTCGAGCTGCCGATATTAATAACCCTCCCCTCCCTTCTGTGTGGTAACGGGAGGAGGAGCGGCTGGGAAGAGCCTCTCTGCTGGCGAGGAAAACATTAGCTGTACGAGCCATCGCGGCAGTCAGCGCCAAGAGGGAGATTTTCCACCCCTCCTCACCCGGGTTGAAGGAGATCCGCTTCTGTTTTCCAAAACCCGCCGATCCTCCCGCAGGACCATGTCATTTTAGACCACCTGGTTTCGGGGGCGCCAGCCAGCGTGTTGCTCCCCCGGGGTTGAGAGGGAAAAAAACATTATCGTACGCGGGACGATCAAAAACGGATGAGGAAAAACGTAACGAGACTAGCCACATGCGTTCTCGAGCAGGCCTGCACAACGTGGTTGTGCACAAGCCATCCTCGCTGCGTTGGCAATGGTAATCATACTGTACACGGGTGTTGATAAACCGCCGTAGCCACGATCCAGGACAAAATTAAACAAGCAATTTTGCCGTTTCGCATAAAACTAAACCGCTGTAATGCAAATGTAAGTTGTGATAGAGAGGACTACTGTGGATGTATTTGTAACGGTGCTTAACTGTTTTTCACCAATGCTGGGGAACTGCTGCCAAAAATCGTGGGCTTTCATTTGTGCCTGTTTATTTTCACACATTGGGACTGGATGCAAATGGAGCATAAACCAGTGAAGCGGATGGTATATGGAGAGGGAGAAAGTATAAACTCTGAAAAGTTTTTCATACTTCAGGTTGGTATGCTTGCTTTCAGAGAACATGTAGACCATGAACATAATCATCCAAGGCAACCAGCATGGTCCATTACAATCTTATTACTAGTCATGAAACACTTCTCCTGGCTGCAGTGGGCAAAACTTGAGAACTGTAAATAACTCAGAATATTCTTCTGACTTCTTATAATTCTGATCCTGCTGCCAAGGCAAAGCCCTGGTAGGACAGAAACATCACCTGATCTCAAATTATCCTTGCCAGATGAAAGCTTCCCTTGCTACAGGTGCCCTGGGTGTACTAGAGTTCTGGTCTGTTTCTTGAAATCCTGAATTTGTATTATATAGCTATTCATTTAGCTTAAACGAATCAGGAATCAATCCCCAGAGCAAACTTTTTTTTTTTAATTCACATTTATATGCCACCCTTCTCTGGAGACTCAGGCTTACAATCTTTTTGGAGCACAACCCAATGTGCTCAGCAACTGTTTTATGCTTTGTTAAACTGCTGTTAGATCTATAGTCTTCGTCAGTCTTACCTAAAGTCTGTCCTTTATGTCCCTAACATAAAATTTGTGCATCATCTTTTCTCCTAATTCTGCTAGAGAATGTGATTATTTTGTTCTCGTTTATTTGATGTTGAAATTCCTGGGTGCCTCTTGTCTTAAAATTTACCTTGGTATCTTCAAAGTGCTCTTATTCAGTACACCCACAGTAAACTCTTGGCTCCTTTTGTGTTGTAATGATTATAGTTAAAATAGTCCATGGCTAATATGTCTCTAATAATTCGCCTTTGAAAATCTTGTGCTAATAAAACAAATCTTTATTTTAAATTAATTTATCCACTTCTAAAAGGAAATAGTGGTGTCCCAGAACTGAGCGTAATCAGCAGAAGGCAGACATGGATACTGTAGGAAAGCCAAGTGAAAGTTTATCCCATATACTGATTTTTTAAAAAAATGAACTACAATTATTGTAAAACATTGCTGTGTATCTGTGTGCCTAATAATTGTAGTAGGAGAGAGAAAGGCATTATGGTTGCTTGCCATTTAAAAATTAAAAGTAAAAATCTAGGTGAGTATTCTGGCACTGACGATTGGCAACTGAAAGAATCTTGGACTTGAAAGAAGCAAAACGAAAAGGTTGATAAATATTTTTTTACATTTCAGAACTCTTGCCTGATTTCAGAGAAATCTTGTCTGATCTTAGAAACAAAATACCACCTAAGGAATACTGTGGCTGTAGTCTGGACTTGGAAGTAAAAAGAAAAAAAATCCTAGATGAGGACAATGGCAATTTATCTGAAAAACAGTATAGAAATGACCAAGTTATCAGAAATCAAATGTACTAAGGGAAACTACCTTATTTTCATTATGAAGTAGTATGTATTTTATTTTATTCTATTTATTATTTATTTCCTTTATTACCTTGATAAAATTCAAGGTGGCTAATATGCCTAATTCTCTTCCTATTTTCCCCCACAACAACAACCCTGTTACGTCAGCTGGGCTGAGAGAATAACCAACTCGAAGTCACCCAGCAATCTTTCATGCCTAAAGTGGAATGAGAACTTAAAGAGTTTTCCTGGTTTCTAGCCTTAAGCATTAGATCAGACTAGCTCTCTACACCAAACTGCCAGTCCAACAATAGAAGAACTGGCTCAAATGAGCAATAAATCTATTGTGTAAACAGTCTTTTAGAAACTGATGGATTAGCCTCCATCAAATACTTCATAAAGTGTATGAATTTTTATTATAGTAATTAATTTGATATGATTATTACATGTAGTGTGTCCTTTTATCTTCTGGGATACCGAGGACACTAATTTTCAGGTAGAATGTCTGCAGAAACTGGTCATATGCTCCATCCACCATCAATGATGCATTCATTGCCAGTCATGTAGGCTGACTGAAATTTAGGAGAAAAAAATATGTTAGAAAATAAAAGCAAACCTGGCATTCAAATGATGAATAGCAAGCATAGAAATAAATGTTGAATATTAAAATACTTCAGAAATTAATTTGATTTCTAATAGAAGGAAACACTAATAAGATTTATTCCACAGTGATAATGTGGCTTAATTGGTTTTGAACCTAGTAATGAACTACAGTGGCTTAAGTCCAAACATTGCAAATTTCCCTGCACTCACTTTTCTTCATGTTTGTCTGGATCTTTAATCAAACTACGTATTTAATAGAAATCTATAACTGGTGATTGAAATCTCCGAAAGAAATTAAGATAAGCTTCAACCAACTTGTACTGTAATTTTGAAATGATTTTCACCTTGCTTCTGCAAATACGTATTTTAAATAAAAGAGGAAGTTTATTTTCACTGAGTCTCAGTATTCTGTTCTTCATCATAAAGTCATCTGTGGAAAAAAGTTCCTAGGGATCCATTTAGAAATATAAAAGGAAGTGAAATAAATTATGTTGATAGTGGATAACATTTTTTTAATCTCTATTTCCTTATTCATACAGTTCTTTCGTTCAAAACCAGACTGGCTTGGAAAATAAATTGAGGTTTGATTCAGGGCCTGACATAAACTTGGTGTAGTTGTTAAGGTGTTGGCCTAGAAACCAGGAGATTGGGAGTTCTAGTCCTGCCTTAGGCATGAAAACTGGCTGGGTGATTTTTGGACCAACTCACCTCACAGGTTTTTTGTTAAAGGGCAAATGGAAGGAGAAAGAAGTATTGGTATGTTCACTGCCTTGTGTTGTATATGAAAAAAAAGGATGGGATAAAAGTCTAACAAAAGTGGGGTTCTTTTTGGTGTGGGGGGGTAGCTTCAAATCAGCATCAAACTATCTGGACCAGTTCCTGCAGTTTCTTGGCAATATTTTTAGAAGTGGTTTGACATTGCCTGATTCTTTGGGCTGAGAGAGTGACTGGTTTATGATAGCTCACTAGCTTTGTACCTAAGGCAGGACTAGAACTCATGATCTCCTAGTTTCTAACCTAATGCCTTAACCACACAACCAAACTGTCTCTCTATATTTATTTTATTTATTTATCAAATTTTAAAACTGCCTATCTCCCTCACAGAAGGTCTCTGGGTGATGTACAATAAAATAGTGAAATATAAAAACAATACATAAAAAAAATAAAAATTTAAAAGAGGCAAAGATACTTAAAACATGTATTAAAAACTAACTGAAAAACAATGGGAGGCCTTTCAAGGTGGCAACCAGCCCCATGGTTATGTTCTCCTCTGGGCTCCCCATGCAAGGCCTCAGAGCCATGTTTTCACAAGACCAGCAAGGTAGGGGCCTGTTTCATGTCCGGGGGAGGGAGAATGTTCCACATGGCAAGGACAATGGCAGAGGAGGTTGTCTTCCTGAAGCCCCAAAATTGGAATAATTTGACTAACAGGGTCCGCAACATTCCTTTCCTGTCTGACAGTATGGGACGGGTAGATGTAATGGGACAAACATGGTCCATACATGCCATGTAGGTCATAACAAACACCTTGAATTGAATCTCGAAGCAAATTAGCAGTCAGTGCAATTTGGGGAGAAAAAGTGTCACATACACCCTTCTTTGGGTGTCCACATTTGCCTACGTGGCCACATTCTATACCAGCAGCAGAGGTGGGTATTCAGCAGGTTCTGGCCAGTTCTGGAGAATCGGTAGTGGAAATTTTGAGTAGTTTGGAGAACCGGCAAATATCACCTCTGACTGGCCCCGTCCCCATCTATTCTCTGCCTCCCAAGTCCCAGCTGTTGGGCTGGGTCTTTTGTTGCCCTGCACAGGAGAACGGAGCAGAAAAGTAGGTTAGTGGGATGGAGAAGGAATGGGATTTTGCAGTAACCTCCTCCTGCCACGCCCACCAAGCCACGCCCACAGAACCGGTCATAAAACATTTTGAATCCCACCACTGACCAGTAGAAGTACGGTATTGGCACAATTTACCAAGATGGTGATAAAAACTGCTGGGCTAGTCATTCCAGAAACTAGCCAAAAGCATAAAACATAGAAAACAAATATGCCCAAGTGGGTTACATATTTTTGTATCCTCATGCAGAACACTAAGGATACGAGTTTGAAAGCCTCCCCCAAATGCATTACGATCCCGAGGACTGTTGAGGGTTTTTAACTGCATTTGTTTACATATTTAACAATCAACTTCTTAAATTGCTTCTGGCAATTTTTGTCGAACTGGACAAATGTTCACAAATCAGTGTACAGAAATAAGAGTTTATGCCGATATGGCAGACTCCACATATCTTCCCAATCAGGGGGATCATTCCGTTTAAAACGCAAAATAACAGACTGTAAGCCACACAAAAGAAAGCATCAAAGGATTCACTGCAGCAATTAATTTGCTGATTCCACCTTTTTACCAAGGTTGGTTTTGGCTTGTCTGAACAATGAAGCATCACTGGCAGAGTGTCATATGCCAGCAGCAATATGGGAGGTGCATTAAAAAGGGAACAGAGCCCACCCCCCAGCTTTGAGCCATTATCACTATGGCCATTGGTTATGGCTGATCAACCAGTTGAAAATTGGTAAAACACCTAGAACTGTTTCCATTTCCATTGGGTGGGCTGAATACATCTTGGCTGGTGGGGTCCAATCTTGATGTCTACTGTCAGCTCAACTAGAATTCCAAATGACTGGGACCAGCAATATTTACTGTGATTTTTAAGAAAATTAACAGAGACCACCCAAGCAGTAAAATCTCTGGCAAACATCTGCACCTGGAGCTGTTATACGGGTGAGGCTCAAAGCACCTCCTGCCAGAGGAACAAGCTGGTTTTAGAGCAGATAAAACTGTCGAACTGATCAGCACCTCATATTTAAAGCTGTTTAGCATTTTTGAATTCAAGGGCATAAAGTTAGTTTGAAGCACTGACAGCCACATAGAATGTAGTGTATGATAAAGGTGGTGCCAACCAGATTTTGAAGAAAGCCACTAGCTACAGGCCACAAAGGGCAAGCCTGATGATTCTCTGCAAATAGGGCAGAGTTGGGGAGTAGACAGGGATAAAACTGCATACAGGAATCTGAGAAGACCCCTCTGTAGGGAAATCACAGCCACTGTCTTAGGAGAGTAGGAAACTGTGCTGTGGATGTGCATTGAAACTTCAAGCAAACAGAAAAACACTGGGAAGCTTCAAGCAGAGACCTACAGATCATAGCTAGTTGTCATTTATTCATTCTTTGTTACTATTCAGTCTAGAAGCCAATGGCAGTTCATGGAACTGGGAGCAGAGAGGAAAACTTTCTGTTTCATTGTGATGGACTGGGTAGGAAAGCGTTAAAAATGTTTGAAGCAAAATATTACTTGGTTTCACTGCGAAAATAGTTTCATGTTCAAGGAAATCTATTTGCCAGTTGAACCTGACTTATCCCCTTATATAATTAAACACCACATAATTTTTGTTATAAAGTTGTTTTTAATGATGTTAAAATCCTACACATAAATCCCAAAATATTGTAATGCCACCTTGGTATGGGGTATAGCCATATAATTCAAAATTTTACAGATGAATTTTTTTTCATTTCAGATAGATTTGGATCAGGGGTGTCAAACTGGATTTCTTTGAGAGCCAGATCTGAATTGTAGTTCTCTGTGGGCCGTTGGAGGTCAGGGGGGTGAGATGGGATGGACGCCTCCTGCAGCACTCTGCCGGCTGAAAACAGGCTGTGGGAGGGCTCGCACAGCCACCCACAGCAGCCTGTCGTTGGCCTTCACAGCCTCCTGCACAACTCTGCCAGCCGAAAACGGGCCGCAAGAGGCTCATACGAGCCCCCCCGGTGACCCTTTTTAAAAAAAATTACATTTATATGCCACCCTTCTCCGGAGACTCAGGGCGGCTTACAATTTTTTGGGATACAACCCAGTGTGCTCAGCAATAGCCTTCATTCCATTGTACATGCCTGCTTATTACTAAGCGGCATTTTTACAAGGTCAGCTAATTGTCCCCAACAATCTTGGGTCCTCAATTTACCTACCCCGAGAGGATGGAAGGCTGAGTCAACCTTGAGCCTGGTGGGATTCGAGCCTACAGCAGTTGTAGGCAGCTGGAACTTAAGTGCAGGCAATTAACAGGCTGAGCCACCAAGGCCCTTAATTTTGGCCGGCAGAAACACTGTGGCCAGTCCTTTGATATTTCCAGGCTGGCCCCATGGGCCAGATCTAAAAACCCCATGGGCCTTGAGTTTGACACCCCTGATTTAGACTGTTAAAATACTTTTCCCCAATTGAAATACACGGTGAAGTTGGTGCCAGAATTAAAACTACTATTTGACTGAAGACAACATTCCCTTTAATAACCCATTTTGCATGGTATTTATTGTGACAATAAATATGTGCATGACATCTTTCCAGTGGCACATTTACCACACATAGCTTGATTTAGGCTGAAGTTAACCATAACCATAATTGTCAGGTTTCCAAGAGGCGGGCTGCAGTTTGGGCTGGCCTCATTTGAGTTTGTTCTCGAACCCATCCTCTGCCTGTATAAAATGCCCATCCCGGAGGGAGTTGGTCAGTTGGAGGTAGACGATGTGGGGGGAGAGGGCTCGTTCCTCGATGGATTCTTTGTGGACTCCCCCTTCTCACTCCTCTCTGTTCCACTCTCGGGGGGTGAACGGTATAATGGTGGAAAATCTCCCGCAGCCCTAGATTGCCCTCTTCTGGGAGGAGAATATTCTCCCAACAACTGGGTTAAACTGAAAGTTGATGGGCTGGAAGCTCATGTTTCATGATCTCTCCAGGTGGGAAATTGCCTCCTTTGCCAGCCTCTGCCTTCCCGTCCAATGATGAGCTGTTCCAGCTGGTCAGGTAGATCCTCAAAGGTTTGGCTGCACACTGCTGTTTGATAGTGCCATTCAGCCGGCTCATTGTGGTCTCGCATAGGTCCTATGGGTCCCGTTGCTGTTCTTCACTCTAAGATCGTGGCTCGAGACTCCCTGGCTGCAGTTAACGGCCAATCAATGAGCACGTCAGGAAGGGTTGCTTGGCCAAGCAGGTCTCTTTCCATCCGTTGGATACCTGTGCTTCCAGACCATTCACTCGGGGATTTCGGGCAGGCCCCTAGCTGGCACATAATATCTTCCACGACTGCTGTTACTCTGATGATCTCCTGGAGAATTAGTTGGGAGGCCTGCTGCTCAACTGGCAACTTAACACAAGCCCCACCGCAGAGTCTGCACTCATGTTCCAGTGCCCCTGGATCCCGTCCTTCTGCCATCTTCCCTGAGTCTTTAGTGTTACCCAAAGCTCCAGGTAAACAGCCAGGGCTCAGGACCCTGAATAACAACCCCTCTCCAGGATTATGGTTTTTATGAGATCCGGAATAATGTCAGGTTTCCAAGTGATGAAATCCATTTAAAAAGAAAAGAACAAAGTCCATCTTCCAAGACAATTTCTTTTATTTAGGAAAGCATCAAATTGGCAAACTCCGTGATAATTCCGGATCTGACACAACCCAGAATTACTCCACAATATTAGAAGTTAGAAACAACCCCAAATGTAACATTCTCCAATAGAAGTAATTCAACTTTGCTTGATGTCATAAATCTCCACCTCAAGGGGCCTAAGCACGGACAGCTCGTTTTCCCATGGGAAGAAGAATCACCTAGCCTAAATAACTCTATCTCCACTCCTCCCCACTTAAGAATGTGGCAAGCCCAAAACCCTTTCCCTATGACCGCCAAAGAAAAAGTAAGAAAAAGAATATATACTAAGCCTAACTAAAACGGCTACACATATGTCAATTTCGGGCTTGACAATAATATCCCTGACGGCACATTATTTTTCTATTAATATAATTCTTGCACATATCATACTTCTTTAATCTTCTAAAGAAATATGAAACTTTTTCAGATTTTTGGGGGTGCAATTATTAGGCATGCAGCCTAATGCATTTCTTAAATGGGACTGTAATAATACAATAATACAGAAGGACATTGGTGAGGATCAAGATTACTGTGCTAATCATTATGCTATTAGGAGCCTCAGACTGACTTTGTGCTACTATTAAAATTTTACTGCTATTAAAACTGCTAATAGCATGAGCCATCTTCTGAATTTTAAATTTAGCATTAAATTAGGAGTGGGATACTTGATGACTGAATTAAAGTACAGTTCCCAGACCTCTATAGGTTATGGTAAAAAATCATCATAAAAAGCAAATGGCGCTTCCCATTATAATGGTTCCCCAACACCCTCACAACTGGCCATATAATCTGAGACTGCCAGAAGCTAGAACTCAGCAATGTCTGGAAGTAGATGGCTTCAGATTCCCTATTCTTGACCTACCAAAATCAGGACAATAAGAGTAAGTATTTAAGAAAGAAACTCTGATATAAATTGGGTCTTAACAAATGGTGCAATGATAATTTGGGATTCGGATTCCATTGCACATATCTTCAGTTATCTATACAGGTAGATCTCATGACTGTAATTAAGCCTGGAATTATGGTGATAAATCAATGAGTCATTACGTAAGTCGCTCTGTGACCATTTCCAGTTTTATTACCTTTTTAATGGTAGTCTTTAAGTGAACATGGTGGTTGTTAAGCAAATACATTTTATCCAATGACTGGTTTCTTTGCTAGAAACCAGCAAAAAAAAGTAAAAAATCATGGTCATGTGCCGATGGGACTCTGTGAACAGTCATAAAGGTGGGCTGGTTGCCAAGCACCCAAAATGTCACGTGATTCCTGAAGTTCAAAATTGGGTCATAGGTATCTTTTGGGGGTCTGTTGTAAAAGAAAGACCCTCAAACATGATTAAGCAACCTGTCATTTACCAATAGTACTTAGACTTATATATCGCTTCACAGTACTTTACAGCCCTCTCTAAGCAGTTTAAGAGTCTGCATATTGCCCTCAACAATCTGGGTCCTCCTTTTACCCACCTCGGAAGGATGGAAGGCTGAGTCAACCTTGACCCCATCAGGATCGAACTCTTGGAGTGAACGACTAGTTAGCCTGCAGTGCTGCACCACCATGGCACCATGGCTCTTTCCTATAACTACCTATTAAAATATCATCTATATATTTTATATCTTTCTTCTTTTAAAATCCCCATTTTAGCAGCCATCTCTTAAAACAACAGGAAGGTTCTATTTCAACCAACATATGGCTGATCCAAGAAACTTACTTCATCAGAAGCCAGATATACAAAGAGGTGGGCAATTTCCACAGCGGTAGCCATTCTGCCCATCTTCTGCCTGGCGAGAAAATCTTTTAGTGCCTAAGGGGGAAAACGACATTAGCAGTAAATATTCAGCCCCAAAGTTAGGTTGTTTCTGTTTTTCATCATCGGCATTCTAACACTCCCTACAAAATCTGTCAAATGTTGTCAAAATCTTATGTTGTTTCCAAGATATTATTCCAAAAGAATAGGACACCTACAAAAGCTAGAATGCAAATTAACGAAATTTAATTATGGTAAAATATTGCATGGAACATTTGATATGTTTGTTCTTTGGTTAAAAGAATAAACAATATCAACTCTGAAATAATTTGCTAACTAAAATAGCATAGAAAATAAGAGTTGCATCCTTCAAAATTCAAGATATATTTATTTTAAACATTTTCCAGCTGTCTTTCTGAAACATCTGCTCAAGCATATAATACTATACATCAATACTGCACAGATAAGTACTCTAAGGTCTAAAAAGTACGAATATACAATATTATCACCAGGCACAGCATCAAATAATTAGCATAACCAATGAAACCCACATAAATTAAAAACTTATTTAAACAGAACAGGTCTCTAGTGACCATTCTGAATATCCAAAAAGACTAAAAGGGCCAATCATACATCCTCTGAGGTTTTAAAAAGTTATCTAGCTTATTTTGGCACTTGAGGAAAGATGTGCCATTAGCACAGCTCCTTGAGAAAACTGTAGTAATGATTTACTGAACTTTTCATGATACCTCAAAGTGAGCCTACTGAAGCAGCCACTTCGTTCTAATGGTGCAGTTAGTCTAGTAGGACTCCATAAAGTCCTACAACAGAAGAAGACATCTCTACTGCCACCATATTTTAGGAATTTGTTCTCGGTTGAAGACAGTACTATTACAAACATAATTCTGTAATGATATGGAATAGCAGCTCAAGCAAATCAACTGTGTTTTCTTTTATAACAGGAAGTGCTGTTACATTCCCACCAAAGTGGTACCTATTTATCTACTTGCATTTGTATGCTTTTGAGCTCCTAGGTTGGTAAGAGCCTTGGCAAGGACCAGAGCTCACCCCCGTTGCGTGGAACTCAGGTCTTGAGCCTGGGCTACTGGCTTTCCAGCCAACTAGCCTAGCATCTTAATCATTGAGCCACTGTGTCACCAACGTCTTTGCATAGGAACTTCCCAGCAAACATTCTGCAAGTATTTGGGAAACAGGTCTTATAGAACTAGCTGCTATTTTTGCATTCCTTCAGTGTGCACTTGTACATTATAATAAAAGGCATTATATACCTGTTCTGGATCAGGTCTTGCTTGGATTCTTTCTCTCAGAGAAGGAGTGTCAACAGTGCCTGCAAAACATATGCAAACCATAATTAAAAATAACACTATGCATTTCATGAACAGAGATGGGTCATTTTCTAATTAGACTCTTGACTGAGTACAAAAAAAACTACTTAGTACTATAAATCAAATGTAGCTGATACATTGTAAGCACAATCTCTTAGATAGTGAAGTTCTTCAACTTTGAGCTACAGTTTGAATTCTTTTGCACAATTCTGAAGGACAAAAAACTCAAAACAGAGATCATAGAATATTACATACCAGGACAAACACAGTTGCATCTGATTCCTTTTTCAATGAAGTCAGCAGCTACAGACTTGGTGAGGCCAACAACTGCTGCTTTTGAAGTACCATAGACACATCTATTGGAAACCCCTGAGGGAGAAAGGATTAGCAATCAGGTACCTAACTAAAGCATATTAAATAATGGAGAGAGATTATGTTCCATTCCGTATTGACCTCCATCTCTATAATGGCTTTTTTGAAAAGCCATGAACTACTCCAGACTTATGTTTGGTTATTTTTTATAAGGAGTATTTTGTAGATTGGGGTGTCAAACCTGCTCACATCATGGGCCATATTGTGACATATCGCGATATTTTTTGCCTTTGCAGAGATGGGATGGGTGTGGCCTGCACAGGCCGTATCCGGCCTGCAGGCCGCCAGTTTGACAGGCCTGTTGCAGTTGGACCAATTCTATGCTTTATACAAATTTCTGAATTTTAATTCATATTTGTTTTTCATTTTTCCTTTTTTTAGGAAAGGAAGCATTCAGTACATAAACAAGTGCTAGCTACAGTCTTTATTGTCCATCTTTCTAAGCACATATATCCACTCCCTTTCATGCTAGCTAGAACCAGTTGTTATCAGCTACTAACCTTTGATACTGGATACCACAGAAGACATGTTGATAATATTACCAGATTTCTGCTCAAGCATCTGTTTAAAAAATGAAATGTTAAATACTGTGATGTCTTAAGTATCTCATTTAAAAATGATTTACAAATAGAGATGTAAAAGTACTGTGTAATCTGAAGAATGAATTGTTTTCATATATAAGAATCAGAGAAGGCACAACAAATATTTGACCCAAATGCAAGCTTTTCCCAGCTTGGTGTACCCGGTAATTTTGAAGTACAAATAATTCTCAGCCAGCATTTTGGTTGAGAATTATCAGGTCTGTATCTGAAAACATATGAGATTTCAGGTACAGAATGACTAACTTGTATGTTTTTGGCCTAATCCATAAACTTTTGTACCAACAATCACACACTTTTTGATCTCAGCTTCTACTAGCTCCAGCCACCATGGCCAATTGCAACACATTAAGGAAAGTTGTAGACTGAAAATATGAAATCAACTACTGCTGCATTACAGGATTATTATAAGGACTCCAGATATTGTTCCAAAGTACCAAGGTTGCCTACTTCTATAACAGATAACACATATTAGGTGGCTTGAGAACTTTTCAACTTCCAAATTTCTTTTCATCTTACTCAGTTGCTCTACAGATGTGAGAAGTCTCAATCCTACCTTAGGCAAGAATGTTTTGATCATGAGATACATGCTATGAACATTGACTTCCATTGTGTAGGCCCAGTCTTCTTCCTCACAATCCAAAATAGTCCCATGATGAACAAAACTATAGCAGAAGACACAACTGTTTTATTTTACTTTCTGAAGCACATAAATTGTCAAGGTGATAGGATAAAACCATAAATTAAAGGGTCAGGACAAGTCCTAGTATGCTGAAATCATGACTGTTGTTTCAGAACTACAAAGATGATGAGTTTGCACAACATGTGTTATCCACAAAATGGACAATCACATTTACATTTTCTGAGAAGTGAATCTTATGTATTGGCAAACACATTGGCACAAAATTGGAACTGCAGAGGTGTTATGGTCTCTAATATACATATAATTAATTACAGGAAGCTTTGGGATAGCTAATAAGGCAGTATGGAAGGGTTTGATATTCTCTTTTCCTGTGTTATTAATCAAACTGACACTTGTTCTTATTTTTATACAGGTTGTTCTGAGTTTTGGAGTGATACCTCAATTCAGTTAGGTTTTTGAATGAAGTACCCTTGAAAGTGAATCAATATTCAGGAATGAAACATTTCATTAGACTTCCATGCCATCTTGATCAAAGAATCTAATATATGCATGGGTGCAAAAGACCCATAAAGCAAACTGACCTACTTCAATGTGGCAGTTCAAAGCAGATAAACTTTTCCAAATCAAAGTGTTGCTTCAAATCAGATGAATTTAATAACCCAAAATGAAGCAACATCTGAAGTGGGATTTCAGTCAGTCAGTCAGCACAATGTGTTCAGTGTTATGAAAGGCAAGGCACCTCTATAGGGGACTCTCAGAGCAATCAAGTAAATAAAGAAATGTCTCACAGTTCATGGTCTGGATAGATCCAATCTTCTACACTAGCAGAAACAAATATAGAATATTTTGTATATTTTAATATTATAGTATTTATAATGTTAATAGGTTTGTGCCCATCTAATAGGCAGAATCAAGAAGATTTTAATAGAAGGAATCAACTTGCTGTTACAATTAAACCTTGCATTGCCAAATCATCTTTGATCGAGATTATTAATAACCTAAGTGGAAACAAAAGGCAGATTTCAGAAAGGAGAAAGATCAGAAAAACAGTTTAAAATCTGGCAACATTTTACCCTGCAATATTGCACAAAACGTCGATTCTCTTCACCTCCTTGGCCAACTTTTCAATTTGTTCTTTCTTGGTGACATCGAGCACCCGGATCTGAATGCCTGTTAAAAGAGATCAACATATGCTGTGATGAGTGTGTCTTATGTTCTCAAAATTAAAAAAGCAGCAGTATTACAAAGGTGAAAATAGGGAGCTGTACAAGTAAAGGGACTATAGAGTACTTCCAAAAGCAAAAGCGATTTCACGAGTTCAACTTCCATGCAAATGAGAAAACATTTTGGCCCGTTATCTTAGCAAGGCAAAGGAGGGGGACAGACAGAACCAATTCAAAATATCTTGCTGCCTTTTGACATCAGCACTCTGTACGATGTTGGAATGAATGAATGATAAATGAATGGATGAATGGATGGATTGGACGGATGAATTAATGATTGATGAATGGATGGATGGATGATTGATGAATGGCTGGCTGAATGATTGATTGATGAATGAATGAATGGATGGTTGGAGGGATGGCTGGCTGAATAGATGTAGAGCAGAACTGTCCATATTTTCTAATCACATGGAGTAGCTCTGGATAGAGAACCCAAATGCTACTGATGCTGGTTCTCCTTCTTGGAATTATGAAGAAATACAAACCTACAAACTTTAGTCTGACATAGTCCTCAACTTTCATTTATCCATGGAATGCTTTCTTTACACGAATCTCTCTTTATGAGATTGCCTACATGTGATACAGATAATCCTCCACTTACAACCATTCATTTAGCAACCACTCGAAGTTACGCCACTGAAAAAAAAACTACTTATGATTGGTCCTTGCACATCATCATCACAGCACCTCCTCATCATCTGATCAAAATTCAGATATTTGGCAATTGGCATATATTTATGAGAATTGCAGCATCCCAGGGTTACGTATTGCCATTTGTGACCTTCCCAGCTGACTTCCATCAAGCAAAGCCAGTGAGACAAATTGATTCACTTTAACGACCACATGACTCATTTAATAACCATGGCAAAAATTTGGTAAGATTGGGCATGACTCAACAATTGTCTGGCTTAGCAATGGAAATTCTGCTCCCAACCATGGTTGAAAGTCAACTTGCCTCGGTCAGCTTCTTCAAAAGCATACACAAATCATAATAAATGTGAAAGTTTGCAGTAACAAGTTTACATTATTTAATATTGTTTTAAATTAATTTATTGTTATGTTTTGGTTTTAATTGTGAGCCGCCCCGAGTCTTTGGAGATGGAGCGGCATACAAGTCTAAATAATAAATAAATAAATAAAATGTTTCAGTTACAAATTATTTGTTTGCTGAGTAACGTTTTATGTTCCAGCAGTTAAAATCCAGAATCACAGACACCACATTTATATCTTCCACTGGATCACTGAATAATTTTGTGACTTATTTGGAAAATGTGGAACTGAAAATCAAATTCAGAAATAATTGGACCACACACAGCTGCCTGATTAAAAACCTTTTGACAATAACACCAATGAAGAATAGGATATTAAACTTAAATTCAACTTGAAGTCAGCTTTGAGTCCATTCAGGTTAACTACTCTGGAACTTTCTTGAGGATCTAGGAAAGGAAAGGAATCTCTGGAGAAATCTGAAGCAAATAAAGAAAGATTCATGGTAGAGATACAGTTGACCTACATAGCTAAAAGCAAGCTTTGGCAGCACTTCTAAATAAGCACAAGATTGGAAACTTAAATTAAAATGATCTAATGGAATGAAAACCTGAATGCGGCCTCACAATTCTAAAAAAATGACACCTGACAATTGAGAACTAGGATTTTGGGAGAGTCATTTATGATGGCCTTCTTCAATCTAGTCTGATCTTCTCCATCCACTATCCAAATATTTGGGCTTCAACTCCCAGAATTCCCAGTCACCATAAAGTCTGCGGAGACAACTAGGATGTCACATCCACACACCTGGAACACGCCAGGTGGAGAGGGCAGAACACCTTCAGAACTTTTGACAGCTGCTTTATGATTTGCTCTTTTAGGTCTTATCTGCATGGCAGCCTTCCAAGTAGGCCTTCTAGGCCACAACCTTGCTGCTTATATTAAAGTTATAAGAGAGAGGAGATAGCAAATGTGAAGGCCATGGTAGCTCCCTTGCTTTCTCTGCTTAAGGTTTTGCTCATTGCCCAGAGCTACCCTGAATTCTGAGGTTTTACCCTGAATTCACTCCCCATACAATGTGAGAAAGAGCAACTAGTACTTACTATAGATAAGCCATAGAGATAAACACAACAGACTTGTTTCTCTACTTGCCTTCTGTAAGTGGACTGGGGATGGGAACATCACAAGAATGAGAGATCACATAATACACTTTGCTAAGCTCTGGTTCTAAGTAATTCAAGGAATACCTGGATAACTTTCCAGTTCTCGAAGTTTGGACTCATTAATATCTGTAGCAATAACTTGAGCTCCTTCTTTTGCAAAAGCCTTTAAAAACAACAATATGCATATATGTTCATTTTTACAAACTATATCCATACAGATAAAAGCAGCACATTATTTTTCTTGTGTTTTTAGTAGCAGTTATGTTTATTTTAAATTGTTATTATCATGTTCCTTTGTGCATTACTCTGGGTTCCACTGGAAAAATGGCTAACAACCAACCTCTGCTGTAAACTAACAATTTACTTGATGTGAAAAATGAGAGTTTTCACATCAACTGAAAAGACTTATTATACTTTATCTTTTATATTCAGAAGACAAACCAAAATATACTGGCTGAAAAAAATTCACGATATACTAAAATCAGGTTTGAGATATTTAACCCATGAAGTGGGAAGTACCGTGTTTCCCCGAAAATAAGACCTAGTGTAAATCTCCAGTTCCAGGAAGACTTTTCAGGGAGCAACCGTGCACCCGCGAAACACCCCCCCCTACACACTCACACCCACTATTTGGCACCATAAATATATAAGACCTACCCCGAAAATAAGACCTAGTGTGTTTTTGGGAGCCAAAAAAAATATAAGACAGTGCCTTATTTTCGGGGAAACACGGTATTTGTATGTGTCCCAGGCCTGAAGCCCCAGATATGAGAAGGGTTCTATCTCCTGGTTGTGCTAACAACTGTTGAGTGTGACATCTTCCTTAGCTACTGTGTATTTTAATCTTTGTATTTATGATGAGAATTGTTCTTAATTTAAAATTTCTTGCCATCCAGAATTACTTGTTGAGATGGGAGTCACAGAAATTGAATATTTGCAGGATACTGATGGTTTGCAAAAATTAGAAAAATGCACAAGAAAAAAAATCTTACAATTTCTCTTCCTAATCACTATGTGTCTAGTGAAGGGATAAAAAAGTGAAACTTGGGAATAGGAATGGAATGGAGTTTTCTGGAAGAAGCTGTACGTGGCTAGCTAGCTCATAGATTTTTATTGCAAATCCCAGCTAAATATATCTTAAATATTGTTCCTTACATAATATTATTTACTTTAAACATTCATGCAAGTCTTTTCCTTGACAGGGAAATGGAATATGTATAAATGGAACAAACCAAGATCATAATATTTTCCCCTGTCTAAGTAAGTTGATCTGTTTTTAAAATTAGGACTGGCTTTTATCTTGTATGATTTTATATAATTATGATCAGGGGTGGGCTGCTACGGGTTTGCCCAGGTTCAGGCGGACCCATTGCTAACGTTATGGCTGTTTTGGTGAACCGCCAAATCCCACCCCTGGCTGGCCCCTCCCCCCCTCCCCCCTCGTCTCCCAGGAGTCTCCACGTGGCCCTTTTGGATGTGAGGTAAGTGCAGGGCCCGTGCGGAGGGGGAAAAACAGGGCCTTCCAGAAGTTCCAGAAGTTCGGAAACGGACTCTGGCCTCCAGAGGGCCTCCAGAGCCCGGGGAGGCAGTTTTCGTCCTCCCAGAGGCTCGAGGAAAGCCTCCAGAGCCTGGGGAAGGTGAAAAAACCACCACCACCACCACGGTGCAGGAGGCAGACTAGGCCACACCCACCCAGCAACTGGGCAGAGAACCCATTGCTGAAATTTTTGAAGCCCACCCCTGATTATGGTTCACTACAGTCAGCCAGATGTTCCGACTGGTTTTTGAATTTTTAACCACCTATAGATCCTTCCCAAGGACCTGAGATAGGCAAATGTTGGCGTTTTGTGGTGCTAGAGGTATTGTTACAGGATGTAAATTGTTCTGAGTAAAGCTCCTTTTGCAATTATTATTTGTTCAATTTCCAAAGCAGTCCATTTCAGTAAATGACTCTGTATATACTCTAAAGCTGGACCTTAAAGTTTACTTTTAAGTTATGAATTTTTTAATGCCTACGGTAGCTTGAAATACGCAGCTCTTAAATAAAAGAACACAAACACATACACAATGCATTTATTTTCAAAAAGAGTGAACTTACAAATGTTACATCATTTGTAACATCTCTAGATGAAAATTACTTCTGGTGCCTATTATGGATATGTGCACAGGTTTGTTTTTTTTTTTTTGCAATAATATGAAAGTGATTTGCCATTGCTTTCTTCTTCAATTTTTGAACGTGGATTCCAGCCAAGGATTTCCTTGGCCAGGGAAATCTGCCCAAGGATTTCCCCATCCAAGTCTCCCATCAAAGAAGTAACCATGCCTGATTCTGTTTAGCCTTTTCAAGATCAGCCAAGGTTATGAAATGTTGGCATCGGATTGTGATGAAACATCAACAGCATGGCTATTATTCTGATAATATTAAACCCTTTCTCGTCAGGTTATTTTCACCACTTCCTGTAGTCTAGCACATAGCCTTTAGCTTTCACACTTACAGGGAAGGTCCTTTTGTACCTAAAACTTATAAAATCAATTGCATGATGATATTCAATAAATAATTCTGCACTTACTTTAGCCACCGCTTGGCCAATTCCTTGGGCTGCAGCAGAGAGTAATATCACCTTCCCTTCAAGCCGCCCCATTTTAGAAGCAGCTCCAATCAATTTCAGGGTCTTATGAATTGGTGTTGATTACAGCTGCAAGGTAACATACATTCATTATATTGCCATTTATACAGTAGCCCAATAGATTTCCATGCTTTTTTTGTACTTTTATGGTTATAAAGCTTCATTTTAGAACTTAATTTACAAACAGATTTATTAGAGGGAACAGATTTATTAGAGGGTAAGACAACTTCCTCATTTAATAATCCAGATTTTAATTTATCTGCACATCATTTGAATGTTTTGAGTCTGAGAATGGGTTACTTAAGTATCTAATTGCATAGCCTATTTTTTTCATATGAAGCTGATCAGTCCACTCTTTAATTTATAGTTATCTCCAAAAAGCCCCTTTATGCTCACTGATTTTAAATTTTGTATTTGGCAAGGAAGTTTAAAGGGGGATTTCTAACAAATAATTAACATGCTTGGCTGGGGAATTCTAGGAGTTGAATTCATACAATTTAAAGTTCCTAAGTTTGAAAACATGCTCTGAAGGGTTTGTACTTGATCCGAGGCCTTGAAAAGGAACAAAAAATATAATCTTTTCCATTGAATTCCCTCAGAAAAAACACAGATAATATATACCAAACTTTTCTTCACCACAGACCCCCTTTCAATACCTTTTGTGGCCATGGACCATGGATCACTACGACATAAGATTTAAATCATAGCACTTCTTCAAGCCTTCCCGGACTCCCTGTGACATCACAGCCCACAGGGGTTCATAGACCACAGGTAGAGAACCACTTATGTACATTATACATACAGTAAATTGTGACCTTCAGCATTATGGTATGTTAGTCTTCCTGACTGAAAGCAATTTTTCAAAAAGTTGTGACAGTTATTGATAAAAAAGGCAAAGGAGTGGTTATTCTTCAGCTAAGAAAGGATGAGGATTTATTAGTTCAAAGAATACGGCACCACAAGATAAACTGTTAATGAAATTATTATTTTTCATAAGGAAGAAACATCTATTTCTCTGAAATTCTGTCTCTGGTTTTAAAAGAACAAAGCCATTTATTATCCTGGAGAGGGAAAGGCTGGACTTATGCCTTTGCTTCATATGACAAAAGTCATTCCTCTCTCAGTTTTGCTTTTGTTCCAGATACCTGTTATTTTGTGAATCCTGGCTGTTTCAAGGCATTGAAAAACTTTAATGAATGAATGCTTGTGAAATTAAAAAAAAGCTTTCTCAAACGCTCGAGTTCACATTTCCCAGGACCAGTCAAAAAATGCAAACTAATGTGGTAACGTTTTCTGAAACCATCTTCTCCAATCTGATGCCCTCCACACTTCCCCTCTCATAAATCCTTAAAAGAAATGGAAATGGAATGGAAATCTGATAGGACTGGGCTGAAGCAAGTTGAACAAAAAATAGTACTAAATTTTCATGCTAATTCTGATTAGTCAGGCTCCTGTAGCTTATAAATCAGCAGACACAGTAAATTGGATTGCATGGAGCAGAGTTTGGTTAACAAACTGTTAACCAAACTTTTAACACAGTGGGACAATGCGTTGAACAAACACAGCTATAAATTACTTGCATTTTGCTTGCCACTTTGAAAGGGATTTAAAATATCTACTAGTCTTTGATGACATGACACAATTCATTATGGAACTTAATCTTTTGGGATCTTTCTCACAAGACTGGAAACAAAGTTTCCAGCTGCTCTTCGGAGAAAACGCGTAATTTAGGCATAAGGAAGTATGGGCGGAGCGGTTTGCTTTGGCTTCCAACATCTTACATGACAAAGCCTAATGCAATTAAAATTATTTCAAACTTCTTTTTGTCTCAGGAAGTACAAACCCTCCCCCCACCAAAAACCCTGCAGCCAAAATTACTCTCGCACGCTTCTCATACAGTTTCTTAGCACTAAAAAAAATAAACATGACTGCAAAGAAGAAACTCACCGCATGAATCCAGTAAGGACTTTTACCAGGAGGCGGGCTTCTGTTTTCTGAAGCATGGTGGGATTTGTAGTGCAATAAGGGGCAGATTATTTTACGTTTCCCGCACGGTGTTTATACTGCCATCTAGCGAGATGCTGATTTCAAACTTATTTGGCTGCATCGAAGTTAATTGTTTGCCGAAAGCTATTGCTTAATGAAAGTAGGAAAGGAGTGGATAGCTTGAGAATGAACCTCACCCTTCATACAGAAATGAACTCAGATGCCAGTTTTAAGAATGTCATTCCCATTTTCTCCATCCAGCCTTTTTCAAACTGTTGTACTCAGGCTACAGTATTTAGACCAGGGGTCACCAACCTTTTGGACCTCAGGGACCACCAAACTCATAATTTTAAATCCCGAGAACCACTAATACGAATTTTTTTAAAAGATAATATATTTAATATAAAAATTTTATTTTTTATATATTAAATATAAATTTAATATTTAAAAATTAATTTTTAATGTATGTATGTATGTATGTATGTATGTATGTATATATATATATACCACATATATACCTAAATACCATATATATATACCCAAAGAATATATATATTCAAAGAAACCTAAATACCATATATACATCTTCAGGCTTGTGTACTGGGTTCTTTTTTTAAATCGTGTGTTTCAGGCTTGGCAGCCTTTATGGCAGATGGGATTTTGCCGAAACGTTGCTATAAAAGCACAACTATTATTTGGGAAAATACCCGAAGAAACCTAAATACCATACATATAAATACCCGTGAAAACATAAGAAAACACACACACACACATATATAATTTAATTATAACAAAATCATAAATGCTTAATCATAACTCTGGCAGAGCGAAGGGAAAGGAGACAGTTCCTCTCTCATCCTTTGGGGGGAAAGAGGGAGGATTTAATATTGCTGGGATTCAAAAGAAGCCACATGGTGCCTGGAGGCTGGGAAGATCTGGACAGGGAGGAACTGTCTCCCCCTCAAATGGAAGAAAAGCAGAGCCCCCAATCTGGTCTCCTGTCAAGAGGAAGGAAACCTCTTCCTTCTTTGCCAGGTGTGGCTGCCTGGAGTTGGGGGAGGGAAGGAGGGCTAGGCTGGAAGTGCTGAAGAAGACGGGCTCCTAATAACCAGGCAACACCCTCCCCTTTCAGCGCAGAGAAGGGTCTCTCCCTATGTGGAGGCCGAAGGGGGGAGGGTTTCAAGCCCAGAAAAGTTCGAAGTCTCGCCTGCACAAACAGGCTGGTTATTAGGAACCCGTCTTCCTCGGTGTTCCTTTGGTCTGGACATTTGGTCTCCCTGCCTAATGCCAAAGAAAAACCAGCTGGGCTTCTCCTACCTTTCCCCCTGCTCTCTTCTATCCACTCAATCCTACTTTGGGACAGAGGACAGCACGTTGGAAACGTGTGTTGGCATTTCCAACACGCATTTCTGCAGGGCTTGCCCACAATTCTTCCTGTTCCTCCAGGCCTGGCTTGCTGAGGGGGGAGAGCAGCCCTGACGTCTCTGCTGCCCCCCCCACGACCCCAGCCATCACTGCCTGGGGAAGGCACAGGAAAATAAAGTGAGCAGAAACATAGCTCTCACTGGGGCAAAAGAATGGAGATTGGGGAAGGCATAGGCAACAGAAAGCAGAGATTTTCAAAGGCGGCAGCCTGTGTCTTCTCTTGCCTGTGCCTTCCTCAATCTCCACTCTTTCGCCCCAGCAAGAGCTGTTTCTGCTCACTTTTCCTGAGCCTTCCCCGGGCAGTGATGGCTGGGGTCATGGGGCGGGGGTGACAGCAGAGCAGATCTATTATCCCTGGAGTTCCTAGGCAGCAAGAATCCTGTTAGGAATTCTTGACAGGTGAAAAAAAATTAGGATGCAGTGTATCATGGCACTGACATGTTCCCATGTCACTGTAGCAAAACACTTGTATAATATACCTGTTTCCTTATATGTAAACAATGTTTCCCCTCTTTTTTGCATCATCAAGATTGCTATTCCTCCTGATTTTCACAATAGCAACTTTCCAGCAAACTTTTTAGTTTGCTAGATTCCCTTTACACATTCTTTAATCATTGCTCCCAAACTCTTAATACAACATTTCTCAACCTGGCAACTTGCAGACATATGGACATCAACTCCCAGAATTCCCTGGCTGAGATTGCAGTATTGGAATGCTTTTATTCCTTGCCAAGCCTGTTTCTGAGCTGGGTTTAAAAAACAACAACCAGCCAGCTGCATGAAATTGTTCTTTATTCATCATCTAAAAAGGATGACAGCAAACTGTTAAGATGTGTGGCTGCAAAAGCCCCCTTCATTCAGCACAAGATGTTATATACATTACAAGCAGCCCCACCTTTACAATATCACCTTTACCCATTCACCCAATTCCATTCTCACATCATCCTATATAAGGAACTTTTTCCCATGCAAGGCCTAATTAAATTTTCTGAGAATATATTTATCTAATGAAAAGCTATGTACAGCTTATCTAGCTTCCTTGGGTAACCTACTTTTCAAGGCCTGTGAAGAGTGAGAAGGCCAACTAATTAAAAACAAAAAACAAAATGAGGCATGCTTTCTAAGCAGGGTAGATAAAAATTGACGATTAAAAAAATGGATTTTTTAAATTTAAATTGGATTTTTTAAATCAAATTTATTTTAATAAAATGCACTTGGAGTACAAATCTATCTAAAGGTAGTTTTTTATTAAGATGCACTAATAATTTAGTTTATTCAGCATGAAATGGAGCTTAGTAATGTAGCATGAGGCTGTATATTCTGCAATATTGGGACTGTCGGTGAGTCAACAGGTCAGAGGAGCTGCTGCTGCAGGACAGAGATGACAGTTGCTCTTTAAAAATTATTATTTAAATCAAGTTGATTTAAATCAAGCCTTTTTACTAATGATTTAAATCATGATTTAAATCGACTTGATTGAAATCAAATCCACCCTGTTTCTGAGCCTGAATAAGAGTGTCAATGATCAAATAGAATATTCTTTCTAAACACTCTAACAGTAGCCTGACATACTACAGGTAGTTCTTGACTTATGACCTCAATTAGGTTCAAACTTTGTTTGCTAAGCAAGGCAGTTGTTAAATGAATCATGCCCAATTTAATGACATTTTTTGCTATGGTTAAATGAATCAGCAATCAAAGTCCAGATAAGCAAGAATTAACACCAGGATTAATATCAGACCAACAATCAACAGTCAAGCAGTAAACAACGCCCAAACAAGAAACTGCTTAGAAAACAAGACTCACCAACATTGATAAAGCGAAACACTGTATATAAACAGAGTGAAAACCCCATTTGGGTACTCAAGGGGTTACCTAGATGAATAATGAAACATCCACAAGAAAAAAACCGAACTCAGCACTAAAGACTCCATACTCCTAACCTATCTATCCAGTGAAATGTCTGCTTAGGGTCTTGAGTCTACTGTTCATATTATATCTTTGTACATATAGACATTGTTGTGGTTTGCCGGCAGCTTGTGCAGATGGCAGTGGAATGGACAGTGGGGAAGAACAGGGACCAGTTCAGGAGTCTGGGGAGGACTCGGGTCCTGCGTCTGATGCAGAGATGGGGCCAGGACCATCTGGGAGTTGTGTGCTGATTCTGGAATCTCCAGTCTGGCAGCAGCGAGGCAGAGGAACAAGGGGAGTTCCCAGTGCACATGTGCACACAATTGCTAGAAGGCAAGAGCAGCTAAGACAAAAGGGGTGACTCAGGAGTAAGGCTGGGAGGTGACTGTCCCTCCCATAAGGTATAAAGGAAGTGCAAATATAGAGAAACCTTTGCAGGAAGCAAAGTCGTTCGCTCTGTTCAGATTAAACTTTGAAGCTCTGTGTGGACTTTATACTTTGGTTGGTTGTTTTTGTTAATTTGGCACTTAGTTGTTGGCAGCAATTCAAAGGAGAGAAAGGTGAGTGCTTATCTTGAGGGACTGTTTGGGACTCATTACAGGCTGGGAATGAACATAATTCCCAGCCTTGAAATAAAACAAGAGTTGTTCTAACTAAGCGTGTGCTTAATTATGGTCCCAGGAAGCCTTGGTCAGAAGAGACACGTGTCTATCTGAGAGATGTTACCAACTGGGGAAATCTAATAACATTGACCTTACTTGGATTTGGGGAGAATTCTAGAGATCAAATAAAGTGTTTTAAATGAAATCTAGTTTGGCTTTGGGGAGAATTCTAGGGATCAAATAGGTAGTATTAAATTGATAGACTTTATTTTATAAAAGAAAATAAACAAAACCTACTTATAATCAAACAAACTGAAAATTACACTGCTAACCAGTAGAAAAAATTATAAATTTTATTTATACAATTAAAAATACAGTACAAAATGAATTTTCTGACAGAGATATACCAAACAAGCGTAAGAAATACATATGGGTATGGAAAGTATGTTCAAAGACCACCAGTTTCATCTTGCCAGAGGAATTAAAATGAAGTGGCGTCTGTCTTGCCCAACATCTATGAAAGAATCTGACTGTCACTGAGTCTTGCAATTAGAAACATCTTTATCTTCTGATGAAAGCCAGTTAAAGTTGTTTTCTTCGGATTCTGTTCTGCCAGATGTTGTGTCTGTTAGAAAGAACAGTTGCTGGTTAAGTTAATAAAAATAACTACAAATATTTGAGTAACACAATATAACCACAAGAGAATAGGTTGATTAGAGATGATAGAAGTTTGGAAATTTTCCATTTTTAAAACATCACACTATTAATTCTTATTAATTTGGGATTAATAGCCTTATTAGATGAGCAGATTATTTAAATAACATAGTGGTACACTACTTCCTGGATATGTAATTTACTAAATAGCAAGTTAAACTATGGCTCTCTTAGGCCTACTATATGTTGGGAGCACCAAAGTGCTTCTGTGTTGAAAGGATTGAACGGTGACATCACTGTCGCCCGAGGGACACTCTGTTGGAGACTCCTGTTAAGTTTCCCACCAAAATGTTACAGACCCATCTACTCAGTCACCTGCTGCTTTCAAACTGCAGGGTCGGCAGTGTGTGCCGGGACTCATCCCATCTCGCAGGAGCAACTGAGTCTCGAACTTGAGCCTGTCAATTGTCAGCCCAGCGTCCTAACCACCATCTAAGTTGTACAGGAGGATTATGACAATCCAAGCTTACTTTGTGCAAGAATTGTCTTGTACTGTATATTTTTTCAATTGCTTCCAGTTACATGAGGTTATCATGTGGGTATATCAGTTATCAGGTAAGGGAGGCCAGGCCAGGACAGCCTCTAAACCTCATATAAAAACCCAGTGCCTTATTTCATGAAATCAGACACTCTTAGCTACTTCTGTGGAGATTCTCAGTCATCCAGGTCATGGTTGTCGCAAAGGTGCTTTTTTCAAGAGGCGACTGGACTTTCTGGTTTTTCTTTGAAGACATTTCGCTTCTCATGCAAGAAGCTTCTTCAGCTCTGATTGGATGGTGGGGAATGGAAAGGATCCCCACCATCCAGTCAGAGCTGAAGAAGCTTCTGGAGAAGCGAAACGTCTTCAAAGAAAAACCAGAAAGTCCAGTCGCCTCTTGAAAAAAGCACCTTCGGGACATCTTGGCTATTTCATGCAGTGAATAAACAACTATCCTACAATTTTTTTGAATTATTTTTCCTACTGGTCATTACATTTTGTAGGATTTGGCAATCCATAGAAAAAACGAATGGATCAGAAACCCATCCTTTCAAAACAAGCTGGTAAGCGCAGCAGTTTTTTGTGTCATCACAACACAGCCTTACTCTAAAACACACTCTTCGTCTTAGCATCTAAGAATGTGTCATGCTCTTACTTACTTGCAATAATCCCTAAGCACGAGTTATCAAAAAAATTGGATTGGCTGTTCGATGGCATTGGCTGTGGCGTGTCCAAAGGCAAAATTGGCTGCATGGAGCGTTCCTTGCAGGGAGAGGCTGGCACTGCCAAAAGTGATGCAGCTGGCGCTTTCCTTGGAGATTTGAGTTTATGCTCCTCAACTGTGTCTCCCAAGGCCCGCTCCCTCTTCTTCACAGCTCGCTCCTTCCATTTCTTAACTTCTTCTTTCAAGAGATGCTCATTTCTTAAAACATACATTAGATATATTTAATCACCTGATGTCCATATATATATATATTTTCTTATTCTGCAGAGCCCATTCGTTTCCTTTTTCTAAGAAATGGCTTTTTGCAAGACTTGCCTGCGCGTCCTTTTATTATCCATGCATTCAAGATTTATCACAGGATGGGCAATCTGTGAGCTCCAAACCCCTTTAATGCGTAATTGTTAAAAATTGGTAGAGTAATTTCCCACCATTTGGATCTAGAAAAATACAGGTACAGGTAGTAGTCCTTGACCACAGCTGAGCCCAAAATTTCTGATGCTAAGCGGGAATGTTGTTAAGTGAATTTTGCCCCGTTTTACAACCTTTCTAGCCACAGTTGTTAACTGAATCACTGCAGTTGTTAAGTTAGTAACGTGGTTGTGAAGTGAATCTGGCTCCCCCCTTGATTTTGCTAGTTAGAAGATCGCAAAGGGGATCGCATGACCTCTGGGAACACTACAACCATCATAAATATCAGTCAGTTATGAAGTGTTTGAATTTTGACCATGTGACCATGGGGCTGTTGAAGAGTCATAAGTAGGAAAAATGCTAAATCATTTTTTTCAGTGCTGTCATAACTTCGAATGGTCTTTACGTGAACTGTTGTAAGTCGAGGACTACCTGTAGCCCCTGATGTGTGACCACAGTTGAGCCCAAAATTTCTACTACTAAGCAAGACAGTTTATGGAGATTCTCAGTCATCCAGGTCATGGTTGTCCCAAAGGTAGTTTTTTTTCCCCAAAAGGCAACTGAACTTTCTGGTTGTTGTTGTTTTTTTTTAAGACATTTCACTTCTCATCCAAGACTCTTCTTCAGCTCTCAGCTCAGCTCAGAGCTGAAGAAGTGTTGTGGCCCGCCAGCAGACAGCAGAGGTGGCAGCAGATTTGGACAGTGAGGAGGTTGGGGAGGAGCATGGGCCAGTCCTAGAGTCTGGGGAAGGCTCTGACAAGTGCTCTGCATCGGAGGCAGAGATGGGACAGGGCCGCCTGACAGTTATCAGCTGCCTTCGGAGTCAGACATCAGTGGGGCAGAAAAACAGCTGGAGCTTGTTCCCAGTGTGCGCATGCACAGAGCTGCCAGAAGAAGGGAACAGCTACGGAACAAGGGTCAATTTGGGAGTAAAACCACAGGTGGACGGTGAATGGCCCCTCCCATAGGGAATAAAAGGAGTGAAAGGGGAGTGGGGTTTTGCAGGAGACAATTAGTTCATTTGGGTGAAGATCTATTCCTGCATACTTGCCAAGCGTTGTCTGCTACAGTGTGGCATCTGAAAGATATCGGCCTGGCCTCTCTCCAAGCCTGATAAAGGTCTGTCATTGTGAAATATCTTGAAAGACTGTTGGCCAGGACTTTGCTGGAGAGGAATTCACTGTAAACTAAATAGAAGGGGTTTTATCGGAACGAGGAGTTGGCTTCGTGCTGTTGGGGAAGCCTAGGTCAAAACAAGAAGCTTCTTAGATGTGAAGCGAAACGTCCTCAAAGAAAAACCAGAAAGTCCAGTTGCCTCTTGGGAAAAAACCCCCATCTTTTGGACAAGGAAGACAGTTAGTTGTTAAGAGAGTTTTTGCAACCTTTCTTGCCACAGTTGTAAATGAATCCTGCTTCCCCTTTGATTTTGCTTGTCAGAAGGTTGAAAAACCATGATCCCATGACTTCTGGGCACTGCAACCATCATAAACACATAGCAGTTGCCAAGTGTCCGGATTTTGATCACGTGACCATGGGGATGCTGCAATGGTCATGTAAAAAACGGTCATAAGTCACTTTTTTCAGTGCCATTGTAACTTTAAACGGTCACTAAACAAATGGTTGTAAGTCAAGGACTACTCTTAATGAGGATTTCATTCTAAGTCTTCATACATAATTAAAAAAAAAAGAATGGTATCCGCAATGCCCAGAAGAAATGGGAAAACATTAAACTCTTACCCATTCTGCATCTAGTCAATTCACTATAATCTTCAGCCCCTTAATTGGGCCTACCAGCCAGCAAAAGGTTGTCCCCCTAGAATTTAGAACTTAACTTCCTGTTTTCAGAATATGGATAGCTGGCAAGTAGGAAATGTGAGGCCAGGAAAAGCCATTCTGAATTAGATCATGAACCTGGGGCAAATATTGTTTTTTATTGGTAACTTTAATTTTTTTCCAAACTCGCAAGGGCTTAATAAACACTAATAAAAGGTTATCCTAAAAAAAAAGTGATGGTCCTCACAGCACCAACGTACCCACAGATATTTTCCTTGCCATCATCCAATGCTAGCTTTCTTTTACTGGATGAACCTCACCAGGAGACATCCAGAACATCAGCTTTCTTAATGTGATCACTGTAAAAAAAACAAGTCCCTGCCCCTCCTGAAAGCCAACACTTCATTTGCATGTGAAAAACAACCCCAAAAGTCTGATAAGACTAGGAAGCAAGCCAAAGCTAACCATCGGCCCCACAATTTTGCCAGGCCAATATCTTCAAATGTGTGGACAGCTTAATTGTCTTTTAGACATAACTACCTGTTCTGTGTGAAAAATTCATATGTGTATGATCATGGTAAGCTATATTTCCAGGCAGAATATGATGACTTACGTCAACAGTAGCTCGTGTTCTTTCCTGAGTTGAGTGTATTCCTTTTCCAGCTTGGCCTGCTTAGATTTTAACACTAGCACATGGGTATTCTGTATAATTCCACTACCGCCACCACAAGTAATTGGTTGACATGGCTGAGGAGGGTCTTCGTTAAACATCACTGAAAAGGAGAAGATCCACCACAGTAAGCCTTTTGCCAATGACAACATTTACTAGCCAAACATTACAACTTTTTCAAAATCACCTCATTTCATGACATGGTATAATTTGGGACCACACATTCAAGAGACTATGGTTCGGGTTGGGAATTTTATCACAGGATTTCAGGCTTCCAGCTTTTATGATTGTAAATGATTGAGGTGATTAAAAGGAGCTAGCACTGATAGAAATGTATCTACATAAATATATTCCAGTAGGACCTTGCCAAAATAGGCCTGAAACTATTTCTTAGCACTTGGAAAACATGAAAGATGAAAGTATTTTCCTGCTTGACTATCATTTCTGTAACACTGTACATTAAAAGCCCATTTCATATAGCCAAGAGATAACACTCTGATTTGTATTTACCTGTTGCATCCTGTTCTTGTTGTGCTTTACGAAGTTCTTCCTTCAACTTTCTTAACTGTTCTTCCCGATGATCTGCCAGAGCTTTGGCATTTGCCATTCTAGAACAGTGAAGATTCAGTTTTAAAACAAATTATCAATGATGTTAGACTACAATTATACAATTACAATAGTCTACAATGATTGTGAATGGAGGATGCAGAACAATTTGGAACTGTGGATTATTTTTGAAGCATAGTAGCACAATACTTCTCTTAAGTTGTTCCTGCACACTTGAACAGGTAAGCTCTAAGCTCTTGATTCCCAACACATGGACTGCAAAGGTCCTCTACTTAGTGGCTCAGGTTCAGAAATTAAAATTTTTAAAATGGCTGAGATCTTATGAGATTTAGAAAGTTCTAACTTGGAATTTCAGGTGAGTAGACCAAAATCTTGAAAAATATAGGCAGTATTAAAAAAAAAAACTTGAAGTCCTAGAAGCCATCTCAAGGGACCTCTCCAGGGAGCAAAGAGATATTGGATTAATGCTCCATGCCTTAGGTCTAAATGTGGAGTCTATTGCTCTATAGCAGGGGTGTCAAACTGGTGGCCTGTGGGCCGGACGCACCATGCATGGAGTTAGGGTCATCCCAATTCCACGAAGGGGAAAAACGTCATGATATGTCACGTGATGGCAACATGATGCCACAAATTTGACATCTGTGCTCTATAGAATTGCCTTTTCAAGGAAAGGGAACTTACTCTCGATCAAACAATTTGGATTGCTTCATTCTTGCCATATCAGCTTTAACAAGCTGAGTTCTCAGGCCTTCAATTTCCTCCTTATATAATCCAACACCTTTATCCACCTGGGCCTAGTAAGAAAACAAAACACGATCTCTTGAGAAGACAACAACAGCTGTATATTTCCAGGTGCCCAATAAGCACTTTAGAAAATGAAATCATATTTACATATTAGATAATAGACTTTTTAGTAAAAATGCTACCTACCTCTTCAGATCAAAGTAATAAAGTCAGGACCCTTTTCAGATGGAGGTTTGAATCCAGCAAGAGATCAGAGTTAGCACCCTGTCAAATCAGTTGGTGCCATAACTGATCTGCAGGAAATTGTCCTTCCATGGCTTCATTCCACAAATGACTGAATTGCATTAAAAATACTAGAGAATACCAGAGAATGGGCCAAAGTTGTACACGTAGAGCACTTTCATTTTCTTTGAGGAGTGTGTTTAGCCACAAGCAAGGCTGGGAGGAAGCATAGCATTGTGAGCTGATGATGCCTTTGTGTAAACTTGCCTTCCAGTATCCAGCAACCCAGAACATTGCGTAAGTTTTATAATAGGAATTGCAGAGAGAAAATGTGAAGATCTAAGACATTTGTGTGAATCCCATGAATAAATATTTTACTCCCAACATGAAACATCACAGCAAAGAAGTCACTTATGTTAATACATACAATACCTTGAGTGCTTCTCTCTCACTTAATGCATTTCTTAAGCAATTTTCTTTTTCCTCTAATGCAGCTTGAAGCTTGATGACTTCACTCCTGGAAGCTTTCACTTTAAGTTTCATTTCTAGTATGGCTATTGTTTTCTCTTTTTCCTGGAGATTTTTACTTCCTTCATTTATTATGCTTTCTAGTTCTTGGATTTTCAACTGCAGATTCTTTGAAAAAGAAAGTGTGTTATTAGAAAATGGAACACCACTTCCAGATTTTATTTTCAAAGGTGGAGAAAACCTTTAGCTGTTATTGGTGATAACTCTGATACTTGTAGAGTTAATTGGATCTGAAGCTCTGAAGATCACAATAACTCCAATATTTTGAATGCTGGGCTCTTAATAAAAAAGTGTGGCCTGAAAACAGTGAAAATGATCAGAAAAACAGACCATTTCTACTAGAATACTAAGAGCTGTAGCATCAAAGAGGAGGATGAATATAAGCAAAATTAATTCCCAACAGTATACTTCCTTCATTTATAAAAGGTAACCCAGTGCCATTTCATGCATCTATTGGGAAAACACGCTTTATTTTTATATGGCAGAAATTACCAATATCATGTTTCCTGCAACCACAGATTTAAAAGCATCATTCCATAGCTTTATTTTAAATCAAACTGTCATGATTTGTCAAAGTCTGCCTCATTGATGAACTAGATTTTCTATCATCTGTTCTCTTCAACTAAAAACATTGGATAAAACTTATTCTCTCAGGAAACCTGTTTAAGAACTAAAATGGATTTGGAATCATCACATATTTGGGAAAGCAGAGACTAAATAGAAATTTAATAAATGGCATACCAGAGCATAGAAAAGAACTAAGCATTAATCAGATTAGACAAATGAAGAGATATCAGGCTGAGGTGTCAAACAGGAATTTAACAAAAACACACCTTTGTATCTTGTTCTGTTGCTTCCAGTTTATATCTTAGATTATGGTTTTCTTCTTCTAGTGACATATTAGCAACACCACAGGATTTTTGATCTTTCTCTAACAAATCTAACTGTAGAATCAGTTCCTTTCTTTCTTCTCTACATGCTTTCAGAGTAGCATCAATCTCTCTGCAGTAGTCGGCATTTATGGCATCCAGCTCAGAACTAGCTTGAAAATAGGGCTGTAATATAAAGGCAGCAATAGATCTTAAGGCAGGTATATTACATTGCTATCTCTTACATAGTCATCCAGAACAGTTTCTGCAAACTAGATCAACATGTCCAATAACCCAAGTTGCTTTGGATTATTAAACTATAAGAAACATGCAACTACATATACAGCATTATCTCCAAGCGCACCCTTAACAAGGCAAAAACAATAATATTGTGCTACACCTTTTAAATCTGCATTTCATACCTGAGCTTTGGGCCGTAGAAATTGATTAATGGACTGAAACTTTTTAATATTTTGCTTTATTGTTGCCTCAAAGCCTTGCAAATCAACATAGGAGCACCGTTCCAAATACTGTTCAACCTCAATGTTCTTACGTTCCAACTCTTGTAACATAACCTCTGTGCTACCGAGATCTTCTTCCATTTCAGAAACTTCTTTTGAAATTTGCTGTGCCAAGAAATACATAAAAATGATCTGGTTTGTCAAGACATGTATCATGACTTATTTTTTGCAGCACCGTAACTGGGAAGAAATTTATGCAGAAACCTTTTAACACAGATACAGTATAAACCCTTCTAGCTCAGTTAATCACACTGAAAAGAAACGTTTAAGCTGGTTTATCTTCCCACCTGTCCACAGAGCCATCATAGTGGGAATGAAATACCAATAGATACATTATTTTCTTCTTGCAAGTTTTTAATTGGACATGCCAAGGACTGACTTTGAAAAATGCTATACCTTGAATTACTGCCTTTAGGAAAAACGCTTAACTCTGGTTTAGTATTCCTTCTTGAATATAATTGACAAAGTAGCCGCCCCTGAATTATGTAAATATTTATTTTTGTCAAACAGAATGTTCAACTTTTTATATGATTTACATCATATAAATTTTATATGATTTTATATGATTTACATTTTTTTTGGTTCTTCTCTCAGAAATTGCCCTGAGCTCTCTTGGAAAGAAAAGCAGTATTGACAGCATCTATTATTACATCGAGGTAAAAACCCAAAGGTGTTTTTTTTCAAGAGGCAATTGAACTTTCTGGTTTTTCTTTGAATATGTTTTTCAAGAACTTCTTCAGCTCTTGAAAAAGCACCCATGGGACAACCATGACCTGGAGGACTGAGAATCTCCATAGACATCAAGGTAAAAAGTTTTAACTTGTTAATAACCTGTCTTCCATGAAGCATAGGTATTTTTCCTTTTGAATCCAGATGCGAAAGGTAACAGCAAAAAAAAAAAAGCCAGTGGCTCTCTAGTCCTTCACTGACTTCTGAAAGACCTTGGCTTTTGAATGGCATTGTACAATATCATTGTGGATTGGAGGCAGAATCTTTGCGGCATCAGCCTTAGTAGCCTATTGGCTTCTGGAACACAAGTCTCCAGGAAATGGCTCTAAAGATTGACCTTAACTCAGAGCCATGGTGGCGCAGTGGTTAGAGTGCAGTACTGCAGGCTACTTCTGCTGCCTGCAATTTGGCAGTTTGAATCACACCAGGCTCAAGGTTGGCTCAGCCTTCTATCCTTCCAAGGTTGGTATAAAATGAGGAGCCAAATTGTTGGGGGAAATATGCTGACTCTGTAAACCGCTGAGAGAGGGCTGTAAAGTATTATAAAGCGGTATATAAGTCTAAGTGCTATTGCTTTTGCTATTAACTCATCATCTCCACAGAGATTAGACTGGCCCCCACTTTGACACTGTTTTACAAGGCTCTGAAGACCTTGGCTTTGCCAATGGGCCTGGGGAATCTGGAGTGGGATAGATCTCATCAAGTGGCTTCTTTAACTGATTGCTGTTGACAGGGAGCTGCAGGGTTATTGTTTTTATTTTTGTATAACCAACAAATGTACATTTTCTAATTAAATAAATATTTAAAAAAAAATCAGCAAATGATAGAAATCATTATCACAGCCCACAACACAGGATGACAAATATTTCAGGTTCTGTTATGCAATGGTCAAGATGCTTCCATATCCAAATGTTGTGGAAGTGTGTGAAATTTTCCAAATGCATGTTATTTTGGCCATTTCATTCTTTTTAACTGTAGTTTAGTTGGAGGAGGAGGTTTGGAAATGGTGCTTGGAGATGTAGCAATGTCCTGGCAATGTTGCTTTTCCCAGCTCCAGCCCCAAGCAGGCAACCTTTGGAAAACCATTACCTTTGTGAGATCATCCAAGCTCTGCATCAGTCCAGAGAGACCAGACTGCTGTGATCCAGCTCCCTGCTGTTTCAAGTGAGGCTTTCCGAGTTTCTGAATTTGCATTAGCTGTGCATGTAGATTTTTTCGCTCATCAAGCAGCTCCCTTGTGTACTTGCTGACGTTTGTATAGAATTCCTTTCTTTTGTTGCACAAGCAGCTAAAAAGGTACTGTTGGAGATGAAGAAGTTAATTAAGAGCAGCGGTGGTACAGTGGTTAAACTGCAGTATTACAGGCTGACTCTGCCTACAGGCAGGAATTCGATCCTGGAACTCCTGACTGGATCAAGGTTGACTCAGCCTTCCATCCTTCTGAGGTGGGTAAAATGAGGACCCAGATTGTTGGAGGCAATATGCTGATTCTGTAAACTGCTTAGAGAGGGGCTGAAAAGCATTATGAAGTAGTATACAAGTCTAAGTGCTATTGCTATTACTAACTGAACATAAGAGCTCAAAAGCTAGTTGAGTTTAGTAATTTATCTTGGGATAAGCTGCACACCATTTTAGCTTTACTCTGTAAGTAAACTTAAACTTTACAATAAGTTTGGTCAGCTTTCAAAGGTGCCACAAAACCTGGCTTCTTTAATGTGGGCTACCACCCCTATTAAAAACTGCAACAGCCTGTTTTTTCCCCACTTATTGAATCTTATGTTGCCCATCATTGAAGAGAGTTTGTGCTGTTTTGTTCCTGAGGTGCAGAACTGATTGTTCCTAAGACACCACTTAAGACTACAAACAACAGAATTGTGGACTGGATCAATCTTTCCCAACCTGGGTGCCCTCCAGATATATAGACATTGTCTCAAATTCTCAACAAAAGGTTGCTGGCTAGGGAATTCTGGGAAGGTTGAGCTAGATAGACCTCTGCTCTGATACAAGAGAGATCTTCCTTAAAACCTGAACATATTTACATTTAGTGACTGTTCAAAGTTATAATATATTTATGGCCACTGCAACATCCCCATGGTCTTGTGATCAAAATTAAGACCCTTGGTAACTAGCTCATATTTATGATGGTTACAGAGTCCCGGGGTCATGTAATCACCTTTTACGGCCTTTTGACAAGCAAAATCAATGGAGAAGCCAGGTTCACTTAACAACTGTGATACTAACTTAACAACCATGGTGATTCACTGACTACGGCAGGAAAGGTCATAATATGGGACAAAACTCATTTAACAACTGTCTTGCTTAGCAACAGAAATGTTGGGCTTAATTGTGGTTGCAAGTTGAGGATTACCTGTAATGTAAAGTGTACTAAAGAACTAATAAAAACTAACAGATTCACACATGACTTTAATCTAGGAATTTATTTAACCTAATTTACTGATCAAGCCATAACTGAGTTTGCAAGGTCCACTAAGCCATGAATCATAGTTTAACCCCAAAGGATAGATTTAGATTCAGGTAGTCCTTGACTTATCACCGGTCGCTTAGTGACCAAAGTTACCACAGACAAAACCCAATTGTACTTACAACTTTATTGTGAAGTTCTCACAGCCGTGGCCACTCCGCAGTCATGTGATGCTTGCAGCCATTTCCAGTGTTGCGTGGTCACATGAATGGGTTTATCACATTTTATGCTGAAAACCAGCATTAACTTCAGGGTTTTGCCCAAACCTAGAAGTTAATGCTAGTTTTCCCAATCTGAGTTCATTAATGAACAATGGGTTCACTTAATGACCACAGGTTCACTTAATGACAAACTGCCCCAAAATGTTGTAAAATTGGGTCACTTGTTTGATCACCTGTTCTATGGTGGTCACAACTTATGACCTGAATGGGCAGATTCCATTACAATTGTAAGTCAAGGTCCACCTGTCCATACAAAACTAAAACTAAACAAAGCACTCAATAGTTTAGCACAGAGGTCTCCAAACTTGGCAACTTTAAGACTTGTGGACTTCAACTCCCAGAATTCTGGGAGTTGAAGTCCACAAGTCTTAAAGTTACAAGTTTGGGACCCCTGGTTTAGCATGTGATATGAAACATTGTTTAAAGCTAGTACCTGAAGTTTGTTCAACAAGTTGTAGAGGCTGTTACTTATATGCTGATCTTCTGTTTGAAGCCTTTTGATGTTATTGGCTTCCTGGGGAGAAATGTCAGGAAGCCACTGGGCTATTACAGCTTTCTTGCTATCAAACTGATTCTTGATCTGAAGAGAGATTTTTATGAAATATTCAGATCTTTTTTCCAGCTCTGGAAATTTCTTCAGAGCCTCCTGAAATAAAAAGGAAACAGGCTGAAATTAACCAAGGTTTTCATCTTTTAAAATCAGTGGTTTTTCCTCAAAACCACTAAAGGCATAGCAGGAATAAAATAAAATTTCATAGTCAAAAAGTTCACAATCTTGTGCTATTGAGAAACATGTCTTAATCAACCAGAGTGCATTTTTTGAATTGCATTCATGTGAACAAGCTACTGTACCCATTGTTGAACATTAGGTCTCCCCTTGCTCTAATCCTCCCCCTCAGTAGAACATACATTATATATTCATAGACAGTTGAGGAAAAGTAGCTGTGCAAGATATCTGCAGGGTGTGATTTAAAAAAATGACAATCTCAAAATGGCAGCCACAATGGCATGATCAACACTGTCCAACTTTTAAGTACAATATTCCAAAAAAGAAATGGAGTTTCAATCACACTGTTACCAGTGCCATTGTGAGGTGATTGGTTTTTTTTTTTTTACCATAATCTGAAGACACCCCTGATACCAGCAGCACAAGAGAAGAGTTCCTGGAGTAGCAATTATTCTGAGGAAACCACTAGATTTACAATTCATCTTTCTATATCAAGACCTCCTGGATTGCAAATGGATGTTCTTCTGTTTTCTGGTATAATATACAAGTTACAGATAGATTGGGCATAACTGGAAATGGAGTTCAGTCTTTGTTGTGAGAACGGGCAGAAGAAGGAGCAAAGGTAGAAGTTAGAACTCCACTTAATGCAGATTCAATCAATGGGAAATAAATGGTGATAGCATTTACCATTATTTGGAATATTTTTGCCTCCAAGATTTCAAAGCAGTCCTGCGTCTTTCGTTTGTTATTCATTTCAGAATCCTGGAAAGGAGAATATATATTCAGTGGTGACTTATTATCTCAATATGAGCAGATTATGTTCAACTAAATAGGATACTTAATAGAACTCTAAAAGTGGAAAGACACTTTTGATTCCTGCAATGGACGAATGGCTGCAAAAAATGGATGGTGTTAGTGGGGATGGCTAAATTGACTGCTTTGATTAAATAAATGAATACAATTAATTTTGTTTCTATTTGGAAGCCACTTTTGGATTTTTGTGCTTGAAACAGAAAAAAAATACGAAACTTTGATTTTGGGTTTTGCTGATTAGATAGGTTTGTTGTTATAGAAATGGCTAGTATGGTATATAAAGCTCAAGGCTTCCCCTCTCCAATCAAGTTTGATTCTAGAGGGCGGTGTTCATCTTTGTTTCTTAGCTGAGGAAGCCAACATTGCCTGAAGACACTTCCGTGGCCATGTGGTCAGCATGATCATACGCTGAAGCACACAGAATGTGTTACTTTCCCATCAAAGTGTTACCTGTTTATCTACTTGCATTTGCATGCTTTAGAACTGCTAGGTAGTCAGTTACAGGGGGCAATAACAGCAGCTCACCCCGTTGCATGGCGCTAAGTCTCAAACCTGGGCTATCAGCTTTCCAAATGACAAGCCCAGAGCCTTTAACTGCTGAGCCATCGCCCCCTCCTGGCTAATATATATATTATTATGTAAAAGTAAAAAGTTGAAGTTGCATGTTATTTTACTGTGCCAAAAGTAATTGGAAGTCAATGCTTTTCTTTTCTTTTTAACTCCCCTTCTTCCCTCTTTCTTTTTTTCCTCCCCCATTTTCCAATTATTTTCATTTTTCTTTGTATTTCTGCATTTTATATTTTGATAAACAAAGAAAAATATGAATGAAAAAAGATCTTAGTCATACCCAGTTTGATTACTAGTTGGTGTAGACAATATTTAAAGGTTTTGCAAAGTCACAAGGATCCCAGATTTATCTGCAAGTTTTTTATTACATGCATTAATCTTTGGTGGGAAAAATAAGTAGGACAGAAAGACTCATGTGAAAAGATAATGCTCAATTTCTTATTTTTGGCTGCCTAAAATAGGGATGCTGATTAAACAGACTTTGCTTCCACATTAAAAAATGTACTTAAACAACAACTTTAAACAGAGATTGAAAAGAAACAGGCTGGCCATTTTCAAGCTGGGTTTGCTTTGTCATGGTTGATGCTGTTTCCATTGTTATTTATTCCCTTAGTAAATATTGATTACATTTGTTGACTCAGTAACTACTTTCTGTATCTATCAATAAAGTGAATCTTAAATATAAACCAGGATCCAGAAGGACTAATTTAACGTCTTTTAAATTGACACTGTTGAATCAAATGTGTTAAGTTTGCATGAAGAGACAGACGCGGAGTGCTTCAAGCTCTTTTGTTTATTAGTGACTACAGCTCAGAACGGACCCGACTGGCTTTGCTGCGGCTGCTACTTATAGCCGGCAGCCGCAGCTGACAGCCAATCAGAGTGCAGGGTTTTCCCGCACTTTCTAAACCAATCATTTCCAACACTTTACAAGAACAATTCAAACTAAACCAATGATTTCAAACCTGCATACATAACACCCTCCCCGCTAGGTTCAGTCCATACTCAATCCCCAATCTATCTAATGTATTCTTTTAAATAGGTGGGGCTCTTACGTAATGCTTGAGACCTTCGTGGTTCAGATGTTTTAATGTTCTCACCCAGTGAGAGATGAAATGTGTCTGTTGACATTTCCCTACTTGGACTTCTAGTAAAAGAAGACCCTGTTTGATTGTTACAACCTGGTCTCTCCTCCCAACCCATCTCCAACCCAATGTCAGCACCTAAGTCAGGTAGTGATGTGCAATCTTCCACTTGTATGGATGAATTTTGGCATTGTGACAGGTTTTGGAATGGTTCCTGTCATGTTAGCTCATTACACATGGGGTTGATTCTTGCTTGTTGATTACTCTCATAAACCTCCCCTTCCCCCCTAGGAGAGGCAGTAGGTATGGGAACCAGAGAGGAGCAAGGGCGATGCTCCTGAGGTAATCTGGATCTTAACTGATCAATGTGCCTGCTCCAGAGGACACCATCCTCTGTTTGTACCCTGTAAGACCTGGGGCCTGTGATTTGGGTTATCTCAGCAGGAATCCATAATGGTTCACCCACAAAGTTCTTGGCATAAACAGAATCACCCACAGTGAATGTGCGAATTTTGCTAGTGGAATCTAGTGGTGCGTTGGTGCGTAAGTGAGATGAAGGCGGTCAAGGGGAGACCTGAGTTTCCTACTCATCAACAATTCAGCTGGGGTTAAATTAGTTGAGGGGTTGGGAGTGATATGCTGGACACTGAGTAGTTTTTCAACTTTCTCAGTGATGTCCCCTGGACCCAATTGCTGAAGTTTTTCCTTGGTAAATGTACCATACGTCAGCCCGCCGTTAGCGAAGGGTGCCCAGGGGCTGTCAGGGCATGTCTGATACCCTGCTGTGCTAGATATGATTCAAAAAGGTTGGATGTAAATTGAGGGCCATTGTCAGAAACAAGTACATCAGGTAACCCATGAGTTACAAAAAGCTTTTTAAGCTGTTTGATGACAGCTTCAGTTGTGGTGGATGCCATAGGGATAACCTCTAGTCATTTGGAATATGAATCTACTATAATAAGGAAGGTGTGCCCTCTGGTAGGGCCAGCAAAATCAATGTGAAGCCTGGACCATGGGCCCCTAGGACATTCCCATTCCTGTGGGGGGCGGGGCGAGAGGTGGGGCAGGCCTGACTACCTGACAGTTGGGACAAGATGCAACCCAGTTTTCAACCATTTTGTCAATACCTGGCCACCATACATAACTCCTGGCCAATCCCTTCATTCTGACAATTCCCGGATGACCCTCATGTAACATTTCCAAAACCTCCTTTTGTAGTTTTGCATGAATAACCACCCTGTTACCCCACAAAATACATCCTCTTAATACAGATAATTCAGTTTGCCTGGATTTAAAGGTTGGGCAAGTTGAGGTAGATCTTGAAGTGGCCAACCTTTCTTAATCCAGCCTATAACAGGAGCTAATAAAGTGTCTTTGGCAGTCTCTCTGGCAATTTCAGCAGCATGTACTGGAAGCTTGGCAACAGTTTCTAGAAAAAGGTGTGAGTCTCAGGAACAGGGTCCTCAATGTGTGAAGGAAGTGGGCAGCGACTCAAAGCATCTGCATGCCCAATGTCTTTACCAGGTCTGTGGATCAGTTTGTATGAATAAGCAGCAAGAAATTCAGTCCATCTCAGCATTCTTGGTGACAGGATCGCGTGGTTTGTCCCCTGCCACAATGCCTAAAAGAGGTTTGTGATCTGTGACAACAGTAAATGTTCTCCCATATAGATACTCATGGAATTTCTTGACAGCTGCTACAATTGCCAAGGCTTCCTTGTCCAGTTGGCTGTAGTTCCTCTCTGCTTTAGTCAAGGTGCGAGAGTAAAATGCGATAGGGGCTTCCCTCCCGCTGGGAAGCATGTGGCTCAACACGCCCCCTACTCCAAAGGGGAGGCATCACAAGTCAGAACAACAGGCAAATTCTCAGAGAACTGTATCAGTACAGAATCAGACGTGATTTGTCTCTTGATATTGTTAAATGCAGCTTGTTCCTTCCTGCCCCAGACCCATGTAGATTTCTTGTCTAGCAACCTATGTAGGGGTTCTGCAATAGTTGCCTTCTGAGGTAGAAACATATGATAGAAGTTAATGAGTCCCAAGAATGCTTGTAAATCTGTTTTGCATTTGGGCCTGGGGCTTCTTTGATTGCCTGAACTTTGGCCTCTGTGGGGTGGATGCCATGTTTATCTATCATGTAACCCAAGAATTCCACTTTATCTGTTCTAAGTGTGCATTTTTCTTCTTTGACTTTTAACCCCGCTTTTTTGAATCTGATCAAGACTTCTCTGAGTCTCTCTTGTAACTGAGTGTCATTTTCAGCAGAAATTAAAACGTCATCAAAATAAGGCACCACCCCTGGCAACCCTTTTAACATTCTTTCCATAAGGCTTTGGAAGATGCCAGGTGCCACGCACTCCAAATTGCAACCTTTTGCATTTGAAAGCACCTCTATGGGTCACAATGGTTTGGGCTTCTGCAGTGGTATCATCAACTGTTAACTGTTGATATGCCTGTGCCAGGTCCAATTTGGCAAAACTGTGCCCCTCCAAGAGAATGTAATAAATGATGCACTACTGGAACTGGATATGCGCTCTGTTGTAGCGCATGGTTCAATGTCCCCTTGTAGTCTCCACAGATTCTTACAGACCCATCAGCCTTGACTGGTGTGACTATGGGTGTCTCCCACCTGGAGTGGTCAGTGGGCTCTAAAACCCCTTGGGCTATTAGTTTATCTAATTGTGCATCAATTTTTCCTTTAATGCAAATGGAACCCTTCTGGGTTTTAAACGGATTGGTTGTACCTTGGGATCTAGGTTAAAGGAGATAGGGGTCCCCAAGTACTTGCCTAATCCGTGCTGAAGACCTCTGGAAACTCAGACTTCAAGGCCTCTTCCCATTCAGTGTTGCTCACGTGATTGATGCCAGTCACCTCGATGCCCAGCGGGTTGAACCATTCAAGGCCCAGCAGACTTGGGGTCCTTGTCCACGATGGTCAGTGGTAGGCTTGGTGTGGCCCTTGAATTTCACGTTGAATTCTCTTGTTCCAACTACTGGAATCTTGTTCCCTTGGTAGTCTTTAAGAGTCAATGCTTGCTTCTTGAAGTGATTCTTTTGGATGTTAGGAAGTAGTCTGTGAATAGTGTCCCATGACACCATAGAAAGGTATGAGCCTGAGTCCACTTCCATTTGGCAAGGCCTTCCTTCAATAAGTACCTTGACATGCACCTTTCTGCTCTTTAATGGGGAAGAATGACCAATAGTTACTGTTTGATGAGTTTCATTCTTCCCATTTGCTTCTGTGCTGCGCCCCGCTTTCTCACTGAGGTTGTTAGACTTGAATTCTTTGTCTTTGCTTGCAGCAAACTTCATTCTGTTGGGTGGAGTTCTGGATGATTTGAAGACTCTTGCTAGGTGTCCTCTTTTATCACAACGGAGGCAAATGGTGTCTAAAAACTTGCATTCAGTGCGAGGATGGCTTCCCCTACAACCTCTACAATAGAAATCTTGCCTCTTTCTTGCCTCTTTCCGCTCCATTCTGAGTCTGTAAATTCCTTCCTCCACCTCACTACAGTCTGACTCAGAATCTATTTGCTCACAATGAGTTGTTGTGGACTTTTCCACATCAGGATGGCTTGTGGCCTTGTTAATCTTTTTCATGGCTGCTGCTGAGGACTTGGTAGCTTCTGCTGAAGAGGCTTCTTCTATTGCTTCTTTCAGTGTGATCTTAGGTTTCATTAATAATTTGCTCTGCAGCACCTTGTCTTTAAGGCCTAAAATGAAACGATCGCGCATGGCCTCCTCTAAACTGTTGAATTCATGCACCCCAATGTCTCTTAAACTTGCCACAAAGTCGTTTATGCTTTCGTTTTCCCCTGATCGCGACGGTAAAACTCGTGTCTCTTAATGAGGCACGATACTTGTGGCGTAATGGGCTCTTAACAGCCTTTCCAGATCAGGCCAAGCCATTACCTTCACGTCTGCTGCTCCCGAGTGCCTTCGCCATCTTGAAAACTGCCGGACCGCAGTACGTAAGGAAGACCGCCCCTTCCGCTGCTCGAAATGGCGGCAAGATCGTTTCCTCCAAATACATTTGGAACGATCTGCATACGACTCCCAGTCTTCTGTCGTCGGATCAAACGGGCTGGGGGTGTTCAGCGCAGCCATCTCGCTCTTCTTCTGTTCGCTTGCCTTCTCTTCAGGGGAATCCCACCTTCGTCGCCAGTGTTAAGTTTGCATGAAGAGACAGACGCGGAGTGCTTCAAGCTCTTTTGTTTATTAGTGACTACAGCTCAGAACGGACCCACCTGGCTTTGCTGCGGCTGCTACTTATAGCCGGCAGCCGCAGCTGACAGCCAATCAGAGTGCAGGGTTTTCCCGCACTTTCTAAACCAATCATTTCCAACACTTTACAAGAACAATTCAAACTTAACCAATGATTTCAAACCTGCATACATAACAAAATGGATTTAAACACAAGTATTACAAGTCTGATTTTTATCCAACTTCTTCTCCAATTGATGAAACAGAGCAAGGCAAACTATAAATTTATACTTTATAGTTATATATAATTTCTGAACAAAATGCATATAATACCCCACAGCACTAATATTGTACAACCAGAGAAAGGCTGAAGAAACAGCCTTGTTTTCTATCCTTTTTAATGTAAAATTTCAATAATGTAGGAATGTCCTCATGCCAGAAAATCCAGTTAACTACCAGGTTAACTGAATACCTGATATCTGAACATGAATCTTCAGCCCATCCTAATAACATTAAAGATTACCTAAAGGCTGCCCAAACTTGACATAAAGCATTCAACTCCCCAAGGATTCCTTAATTTAAGGGAGATTTAAGATTTAAGGGAAATTACAATGTGATGTTGGGTTGAAAGCTAGACCTACACATCTGGCACTAATGGTTTTACAGAATAAGAAACAATATATCTGTGAAATTGCATTTACCGGAAAGCATCACGTACCTTTGCAGTGTTTTCAGGTAAGGTATCCTGGCGTTGGCTTTGAGTTTCCTCTCTAATGTTCTGCATAACCTGCTGAAGGTCATCTCTCTCTTTTTGAAGCAAGGCCTTCTCTTTCAGTAGCTGTTGGACACATTTCTCCTGCTCTCTCAGTTCATCTGTCAATTGTTTCTTTTCCTCAATAAGGCTGCTTACCTCTTCATTTAATTTTTTTATCTAGGGAATTAAATGTCACACCATTACTAAATCATCCTTCCCCAGTTAATGCCTTTGAGAATAAATGCAGTTTTTTTAAGCCCCATCATTCAGGACCATGTATGGAGGATGCACTGTTGCGGAAAACTAAATTAAACTCTGTGTCGCATCACGATTTAGGGTAAAAATGTTAAGAAAATTAAAATGTGCCTGTTTCCCTAACAGTTGAATCTCTTACAATGCCCTTTTGAAATATTTCAAATTATTTTAGATCCACAAATGCTATTTTCCTAACATTCCTTTCAGTAAATATTTAATATACTAATGTGCAAACATAATTCCATACACTAGAAAGCATCACGTACCTTCTCAGCATTTTCAGATAAGTTCTCCTGAAGCTGGCTTTGCGTTTCCTCTCTAATGTTCTGCATAAACTGCTGAAGGTCATCTTTCTCTTCTTGAAGCAAGGCCTTCTCTTTCAGTAGCTGTTGGACACATTTCTCCTGCTCTCTCAGTTCATCTGTCAATTGTTTCTTTTCCTCAATAAGGCTGCTTACCTCTTCATTTAATTTTTTTATCTAAGGAATTAAACGTCACACGATTACTAAAGCATCCTTCTTCAGCTAGTGCTTTTGAGAGATAACAGTTTTGAATCCCATATTTGTGGGTCAAAACATGGAAGATGCATGGTTAGGGAAAACTAAATCAAAGCCTGTGTAGCATCGAGTTTGATCTAAAGAGCAGAACAGAATATATTGGCCAAATGTGATTGGACACACAAGGAATTTATCTCTGGTGCATAAACTCTCAGTGTAGATAAAAACAACAAAGTAATATAATCATAAGATATCAATAGGAGAAAGCAGTAGGAAAGATGAAAAGGATAATAGTAATACAGACTTACTACATGGGTAAAATCCTTAAACATCAGACAGTGTTGTGAGGATTAGGCATTCAGCAGAGAGGGAAAATTTTTACCTGGGTCTAGTTGTTTTGGCATGCAATGCCCTAGAACGCTATCTAGAGAGGAGGAGCTGAAACAGTTTGTGTCCATGAGGTGAGGGGTCTGTAGGTAACTTCTCAGCCCTCTTTCTGACCCATGTGGTATTCAGATCCTCAATGGAACGCAATGGAATACTAAGGAAATTAAAATTTGCCTCTTTCTCTAAACATTTGAATTCCTTAGAGTACTCTGTTTAAACATTTCACATTATTTTAAATTCACAAATGCTATTTTCCCAACTTTCCAGTTCAATAAGTACCCATGTTTCCCTGAAAATAAGACCGGGTCTTATTTTCTTTTAGGCCCCAAAATAAGCACTGGGGCTTATTTTCGGGCGGTGTCTTATTTTTTCCATTCACGGGAGGCCCACTTCTTTTGCTTGTTTGCGCCAGAGCAGGAGGCCATCTGGTGCACCAGTGCTGCCTCCGCAAGGCAGGAGAGTGTTTAGAGCTGCTCCATGCATCCCGCACCGGCTTACCTCAGGGCCCTCGCAGCTAGGCCACCCACACCCTGACACTTGTTTCGCCTCTCAGCAGCGGCTCCTGCAACCCCATCCAGCAGAGCTTATTTTGGGGATAGGGCTTATATTAGGCGCATGTGTAAAAATATGCTAGGGCTTATTTTCAGGATATTTTGGGGGAATCTGGGTATTTAAAATACTTACCTTTGCAGCATTAACATAATACCATTCACTAGAAAGCATCACGTACCTTTGCAGCATTTTCAGATAAGGTGTCCTGACGTTGCCTTTGAGTTTCCTCTCTAATGTTCTGCATCATCCGCTGAAGGTCATCTCTCTCTCTTTGAAACAAGGCCTTCTCTTTCAGTAGCTGTTGGACACATTTCTCCTGCTCTCTCAGTTCATCTGTCAATTGTTTCTTTTCCTCAATAAGGCTGTTTGCCACTTCATTTAATTTTTTTATCTAAGGAATTAAGTGTCACACCATTACTAAATCATCCTCCCCCAGCTAATGCTTTTGAGAATGCACTTTTTTTAAACCTCCATCATTCAGGATAAAAACATGGAGGATGCACTGTTGGGGAAAACTAAATTAAACTCTGTGTCGCATCACGATTTAGGGTAAAAATATTAAGAAAATTAAAATGTGCTTGTTTTCCTAACAATTGAATCTCTTACAGTGCCCTTTTGAAATATTTCAAATTATTTTAGATCCATAAATGCTATTTTCCTAACATTCCTTTCAATAAATATTTAATATACTAATGTGCAAGCATAATTCCATTCACCGAAAAGCATCACGTACCTTCTCAGCATTTTCAGATAAGTTCTCCTGAAGCTGGCTTTGTGTTTCCTCTCTAATGTTCTGCATAAACTGCTGAAGGTCATCTTTCTCTTCTTGAAACAAGGCCTTCTCTTTCAGTAGCTGTTGGACACATTTCTCCTGCTCTCTCAGTTCATCTGTCAATTGTTTCTTTTCCTCAATAAGGCTGCTTACCTCTTCATTTAATTTTTTTATCTAAGGAATTAAACGTCACACGATTACTAAAGCAGCCTTCTTCAGCTAGTGCTTTTGAGAGATAACAGTTTTGAATCCCTTATTTGTGGGTCAAAACATGGAAGATGCATGGTTAGGGAAAACTAAATCAAAGCCTGTGTAGCATCGAGTTTGATCTAAAGAGCAGAACAGAATATATTGGCCAAATGTGATTGGACACACAAGGAATTTATCTCTGGTGCATAAACTCTCAGTGTAGATAAAAACAACAAAGTAATATAATCATAAGATATCAATAGGAGAAAGCAGTAGGAAAGATGAAAAGGATAATAGTAATACAGACTTACTACATGGGTAAAATCCTTAAACATCAGACAGTGTTGTGAGGATTAGGCATTCAGCAGAGAGGGAAAATTTTTACCTGGGTCTAGTTGTTTTGGCATGCAATGCCCTAGAACGCTATCTAGAGAGGAGGAGCTGAAACAGTTTGTGTCCATGAGGTGAGGGGTCTGTAGGTAACTTCTCAGCCCTCTTTCTGACCCATGTGGTATTCAGATCCTCAATGGAATGCAATGGAATACTAAGGAAATTAAATTTTGCCTCTTTCTATAAACATTTGAATTCCTTAGAGTACTCTGTTTAAACATTTCACATTATTTTAAATTCACAAATGCTATTTTCCCAACTTTCCAGTTCAATAAGTACCCATGTTTCCCTGAAAATAAGACCGGGTCTTATTTTCTTTTAGGCCCCAAAATAAGCACTGGGGCTTATTTTCGGGCGGTGTCTTATTTTTTCCATTCACGGGAGGCCCACTTCTTTTGCTTGTTTGCGCCAGAGCAGGAGGCCATCTGGTGCACCAGTGCTGCCTCCGCAAGGCAGGAGAGTGTTTAGAGCTGCTCCATGCATCCCGCACCGGCTTACCTCAGGGCCCTCGCAGCTAGGCCACCCACACCCTGACACTTGTTTCGCCTCTCAGCAGCGGCTCCTGCAACCCCATCCAGCAGAGCTTATTTTGAGGATAGGGGTTATATTAGGCACACATGTAAAAATATGCTAGGGCTTATTTTCAGGATATTTTGGGGGAATCAGGGTATTTAAAATACTTACCTTTACAGCATTAAAATAATACTATTCACTAGAAAGCATCACGTACCTTTGCAGCATTTTCAGATAAGGTGTCCTGAAGTTGCCTTTGAGTTTCCTCTCTAATGTTCTGCATAACCTGCTGAAGGTCATCTCTCTCTCTTTGAAACAAGGCCTTCTCTTTCAGTAGCTGTTGGACACATTTCTCCTGCTCTCTCAGTTCATCTGTCAATTGTTTCTTTTCCTCAATAAGGCTGCTTACCTCTTCATTTAATTTTTTTATCTAAGGAATTAAACGTCACACGATTACTAAAGCAGCCTTCTTCAGCTAGTGCTTTTGAGAGATAACAGTTTTGAATCCCATATTTGTGGGTCAAAACATGGAAGATGCATGGTTAGGGAAAACTAAATCAAAGCCTGTGTAGCATCGAGTTTGATCTAAAGAGCAGAACAGAATATACTGGCCAAATGTGATTGGACACACAAGGAATTTATCTCTGGTGCATAAACTCTCAGTGTAGATAAAAACAACAAAGTAATATAATCATAAGATATCAATAGGAGAAAGCAGTAGGAAAGATGAAAAGGATAATAGTAATACAGACTTACTACATGGGTAAAATCCTTAAACATCAGACAGTGTTGTGAGGATTAGGCATTCAGCAGAGGGGGAAGATTTTTACCTGGGTCTAGTTGTTTTGGCATGCAATGCCCTAGAACGCTATCTAGAGGGGATGAGTTGAAACAGTTTGTGTCCATGATGTGAGGGGTCTGTAGGTAACTTCTCAGCCCTCTTTCTGACCCATGTGGTATTCAGATCCTCAATGGAACGCAATGGAATACTAAGGAAATTAAAATTTGCCTCTTTCTCTAAACATTTGAATTCCTTAGAGTACTCTGTTTAAACATTTCACATTATTTTAGATTCACAAATGCTATTTTCCCAACTTTCCAGTTCAATAAGTACCCATGTTTCCCTGAAAATAAGACCGGGTCTTATTTTCTTTTAGGCCCCAAAATAAGCACTGGGGCTTATTTTCGGGCGGTGTCTTATTTTTTCCATTCACGGGAGGCCCACTTCTTTTGCTTGTTTGCGCCAGAGCAGGAGGCCATCTGCTGCACCAGTGCTGCCTCCGCAAGGCAGGAGAGTGTTTAGAGCTGCTCCATGCATCCCGCACCGGCTTACCTCAGGGCCCTCGCAGCTAGGCCACCCACACCCTGACACTTGTTTCGCCTCTCAGCAGCGGCTCCTGCAACCCCATCCAGCAGAGCTTATTTTGAGGATAGGGGTTATATTAGGCACACGTGTAAAAATATGCTAGGGCTTATTTTCAGGATATTTTGGGGAATCAGGGTATTTAAAATACTTACCTTTGCAGCATACATCCCTTTGCAGCATTAACATAATACTATTCACTAGAAAGCATCATGTACCTTTGCAGCATTTTCAGATAAGGTGTCCTGACGTTGCCTTTGAGTTTCCTCTCTAATGTTCTGCATAACCTGCTGAAGGTCATCTCTCTCTTTTTGAAACAAGGCCTTCTCTTTCAGTAGCTGTTGGACACATTTCTCCTGCTCTCTCAGTTCATCTGTCAATTGTTTCTTTTCCTCAATAAGGCTGTTTACCTCTTCATTTGATTTTATTATCTAAGAAATTAAATGTAACATGATTACTAAAGCAGCCATCTTCAGCTAGTGCCTTTGAGATAACAACAGTTTTGAACCCCCATATTTCAGGGTCAGAATATGGAAGATGCATGGTTAGGGAAAACTAAATCAAAGTCAAGATTTTGGTAAACAATACTAATTTGTTTGTTTTCCTAAACAGCTGAAGCCCTTAGAGTGCTCTTTTTAAATGTTTCAAATTATTTTTGATTCACAAAAAAGCTATTTTCTTAATTTTGCAGTGCAGTAAATATTTAAAATATGTGGTACTACTTTACTGATGTACAAACATAAACATGAGTATAATCACTTTAATTTACAAATTGGCAACCTTCAAAATGTAATCACTTTTCTAATTAGTATGTTCCATTCCAATGTGTTTCTAGATACTCTAAATTTCTAAATTTTCCCCTTCTGCAACTTAGTCCTTCTGGGTTATTGGCAGGGGTTCTTAAAAGTCAAGAAGGGAGCTGTGACTATGCAATTAAAGCTTTACATTTTGTGTGTGTGCCATGATTGCACAATTGCAATCTAGTGGCCCAGTTTGAACTTTATGAAAAAAGCTAAACAGGAGTGGAGGAAGTAAATAATGTTCTTTGACATCCTAGATAAATACCCCTGGGGGCAGAATGTTTGGTATGGACCAGGACCAAAAACATCTGTAAGGTAAGAATCTCTCTTGATTTTTCAAGTTGCATGATCCAAATTCAGGACAAAAATGTAAATTAATTTTAATAGAATTTATATATTTTATATTTTTGTCCAACTTCTAAGAGCATGAAAGAGTCCAGCCCAATCAAATCAAACTCAAATCCAGTCTCTTGAAAACCAATTAGACTGATTGCAAGCCCATAAGAAGGACATGAGCAGGACAATATGTTCCACTGACACTGGTCTTCAGAATGATGCTATTGTTGAAATGGGAGGTGGCACAAAACTATTATATTCTGATATCTGTTGAATGCTCATTCCTCCAAATTTGGTTAATCCTGCTTCTTGTCTAGCCAATTTCATAGTATGAATATGTGCTGTACAAATTAACAAAATAGTTCCTTTTTATCCGTCCAGGCTTCATTATTTTTTTTTAAATTTAAAACTTGTCATTTTTTTTACTTTTTCTTTCAAGTGCTTTGTTTCTTCTTTAATCTCTTGTTCAAATTTCTGAAACATCTGCTGTTTCTCAAGAAACAAATTCTTCTGAGTATTTACCTCATCTTCTTGTGATTTTACATACATCAACAATTTTTCCAGTTCAGGTTGACTATCCTCACTCTTTGTGTGTGTGTGTGTGTGTGTGTGTGTGTGTGTGTGTGTGGAGGGAGACGGAGAGGAAGAGAAGAGAGGGAGGGTGAGAGATTATGTCATGAGATACAATTATTCAGGACATAAATGTATAAAACAAAGAAATATTAAGTTCATGAAATTGCGATTCCACCAATTCCTTTAGTTTAAATAAGAAATATTGACATGGGAAGGCGAGTTTAAAACAAGAGACACTCTTTAGTATTAAAACGTTTACAAAAAGGCATCTTTCTTACCTTTTTCTTCAGCTCCTCATGAATTTTCAAAGTCTGAGAATCTATAGATACGATTTTTTCTTTTAGTTCTTCTACCATTTCCTTATGTTCTCTGAGAGAATTAGCCTCCCTCAGTTCTTGCTGCAGTTCCAAATTCTTTAACAACAACAAAATAATAATAGTCACATGCAATCAAGTTGACCACCACATTTAAATAAAACGCTATTGCAATAAAAGGTGGCAGCAAATTAATTTACTTTGAAACAAGATGGTGGCAAATAAGTTGAATGAATGAATGTGAATGAATTCTTACCGCTGAAACAAGCCTCTCTATAGTCACACTCAGACGGTGGACAGATTGAATCATGTTATCCTTCTCGGTTTGAAGAACCTCCATTTCTGTTCTCAGATGCTCTTTTTCTTGGCCGATATATTTGATGTTTTCTTCAGTGCTCTGAACTTTCTGAACCAGCTCGGCTTTCTCCCTCTGCAGGGCTTCCATTTGGGACTCAGATATACTTTCCAGCTGTTCTGCATCCTTCGTGTTGTCTACATTCTGCTTACTCTCCCCTTCCTTCAGGCAGAGCAGTTGCTGCAGCTCGCGAGAATTGTTTTCTAGGTGTTGGATCTGAAACATGATTTTGATGAAGAGGAATTGGGCTGTTTTGCATTTACCCCTGATTATTTGGGAATAAGTCCAAAACTTCTGATTATTTAGAAATACGAAAAAAGGCACCAAGAATGTAAAGCAGAGGTGTTTTTTTTTTAATAATCAGAATCCAGAGGAAACATTTTTACCTACACAAGGTTTACAGGTTGATAATGGGACAACGTCATAGATGTCAGGATTTTGTCTATTTTTTCCCCATGTGCATTGTAGGGTTAATTAGAAGGTAGCAATTTGGAAGTTTCCCCTTTTAAAAATGATGTCCTGGGAATTGCCACATAAAGAATGAATTGGTCAATTTGTAACATAGAGGCTTTTAAAAAAAAAAAGATGGCTGGGGGTGGAGGAAGAGCTCAAGGGATAATAGTTTGACCAGCAAAAATTTACAAGTAATTCTGGTATCCATCCAGCAATGGTGTAGTGTGTATGCAGGGATATCTAGAACTGAATGCAGACAACATATTCTGGCCTTCTCATTCAATCGGCCGTTCTCCAGTTGTAGAACATTTTAAGAGTGAAAAGAGACACAACCAAATACCATACATTTGTGCCAGAGACTTTTCTTAAATTTATAGTTTGAGATCTGCAAATCTCAGTTTAATCAAAATGTTTTTAGAATGGTGGTGGTACTTCTCTGGGGATATTGTGCAAGATAGCTTCTATAACCTACTTAAGAGCTACCATTCATGTCCAAGAATTTAACTCATTTTTCTCCTAGGTCTCCTGGCAAATAACAGGATTTTGGTACTATGATGGTTTGTGTCCAAAAGATCCTCCCTGCAAAATTGATCCAGAGCTACCAGTGCTCCTCTGTCTGCTTAAAGTTGAAAGGAGATGCGTTCAGAAAGTTAAATCTAAATGATCCACCATAACATTTATGGGAAAAAAATGAACAGGTACTAGCCAAGCCATAGTCCTTCCATTTAGAACTCTGCTTTATAAATGATTTTGGCAGCAGAATTTTCTGTACAGATCAAACTGAAAATTGATCAGTTGAATCAGGACAAAATTTAATTTATTAAAGAAATTTATATGGCTTCCCAACTAACTTATGACGACTCTGGATAGCTTACAGAAATAAAACAAATGTGAAACTCATACACCCCCACTCCCCAAGTTTTGATTTATTTTGTATATTTTGTAAGAAAAATTCAAGCTTCAGTGAATGTGAAAGAATCATGGTGGATTAAACCAAAGTCCTAACCAGTTTATCTTTCTCTTCCCTTAAGACCGATTCCTCACAGAGGACATCAGCAAGATAACATGCTCATCTTCTGGTAATTTGAAAAAATGTTCCATTCCTCTATTAATTCAGGTAATCCATTTTCAAATTTATCACCATTGCAACTGATAATCAATTCTACTTTCTGAATATGTTCTGTGTGATTTTGGCAAAAGAGTTCCTTTTCATCTATACTATCTTGAATTTTTAAAATTAGATGCTTTTAGAAATAATTTGAAATATAGAAGGGACATATTGTCAAAAAAAAACCCGGGCTTACTTAAAAAAATCATTCTGAATTTTTAGGTCATATTTATGAACATTATTCTACTTGTCATTTACTTACCTTTTCTTTTAGTTTTTTTGTTTCTTCTTTAAATTCCTCTTCAAGTTTCTGAACTAAATTCTTCTGTGTATTAACCTCATCTTCTTGTAATTTTACATAAGCTAACAATTTGTCCAGCTCCAATTGAGTATCCTCAGCCTAAAATATATATTGAGAAAAAGAAAACAAAACTCATTACATCATGAAATAAAACCCAGTTGGCACATCAGTTTCTATTATGCAATTCAAGAAAACATTAAGAGTTTCAATAACGGTGAACTTTAGAATAATTGTGAACTTTCAAATAAAAATTGATTAGGGCACTGGAGAACTTTGAATGGCAGATGTTGAAAGCATCGTGCTCAATCCTTTCAAAACCAAGTGGCTGTGGACTTTTGAGCACCCCAGACCTGGGTTCATTCCACTCCTCTGTTCACGACTGGTGTTTAATCTGTGCGGTATCTGGTACTTGTTGCTCCTACCTGAAGAGCAGTAGCAACTATGATAAAGAGTACCTTTGCATAACTTTATCTGGTGTTACCCATTGCATCCATTCCTGGATCAGGAAACCCTTCAGAGATGGTTTCTCAAGTCCTAGTCACCTACAGGTGGAATTACTGCAATGCAGTCTAGGTCGGGCTGCCTTTGAAGACCAATTAGAAGCTCCAGGTGCAATTCAAGGTGCTGTTTATAACCTATAAAGCTATATCTGGATATCTCTCATGGCTTCTGCCTATCCTTTCTGAGATCCAGTGTAACTCCTTCCCTGATGATATTCCAAGAATCTTTAAAGGCCTTACAGCAAAGGATTTCAGAAGGCTTGTTGTTGGTAGAATATTTTTTATTTTGTGGGAGGGATATATGGGATATAGTTTTCCAAATGCTTGATCTTTTCTACATTTTTCTGTTTTAAAAACTATAAACTGAATAAAATTATTCTGGAACCAGGTGGTCTTTAAATCTAATAAATAACAATAATGCTTTTATCCCAAAATTGTCACAGTCTCTGGAGAAGGGTGGCATATAAATCCACATTTTCCTACCTTTTGTTTCAATTCCTCATCAATTTTTGAAATCTGAGAATCTGAGGCTAAGGTTTTTCCTTTCAGTTCTTCTACCATTTTCTTGTATTCGCTGAGAGAATTATTAGCCTCCCTCAGTTGTTCCTGCAGTTCCAGATTCTTTAAGAAAAAATCAAGCCACATGAAATCAAGCCACATTTAAATTAAATCTTAATCCAATAAAAAAGTACCTCCCCAAAGGTGGCAGCAATTGAATTCTTACCGTTGGAATCAGCTTCTTTAGAGTCTCACCTAGATGGTGGACAGTTTGAGTTATGGTATCCTTTTCAGCTTGAAGAACCTCTACCTCTGTTCTCAGATGCTCTTTTTCTTGGCCAATGTATTTGATGTCTTCTTCAGTGCTGTGAAGCTTCTGAACCAGCTCGGCTTTCTCCTTCTGCAGGGCTTCCACTTGAGACTCAAGACTAATTTTTAGCTGCTCTGAGTCATCAAAATTTTCTGCATTCTGATTTGTCTGGAGCAATTGCTGCAGGTCAAAGGACTTGGTTTGTAGCTGTTGGATTTGAGAAAAAATGTTCATGAAATTGAACCTATCAAATAGTATACATGTTTCTGATCTTCTATGAAAGGTAGGAAAGAAGAATATGCCATGCTTTCAGAGAAGGGACTAGCAATCTTTTGATGGTTAGAAGTAATTCATTGTGTGGTGGCGCAGTGGTTAGAATGCGGTATTGAGAGCGAACTCTGCCAACTGCCAGGAGTTCGATCCTGAGCAGCTGAAGGTTGACTCAGCCTTCCATCCTTCTGAGGTCAGTACAATGAGGACCCAGATTGTTGTGGGCAATATGCTGACTCTGTAAACTGCTTAGAGAGGGCTGTAAAGCACCATGAAGCGATATATAAGTGCTATTGCCATAGCTATCTATAATCTTTACAGCAGACTGGTTGTGAAAAATGAACTGGCAATGCCACAGATGTCAGCACACTTGAATTTTTTTGTCCCGGTCTACAAGTTGTCAACCTCCAAGCATTTATTCAAATTAGCAAGCTTTGCATGGGATGCTGCTAAACAGAGAGGATATTTTATCAAACATTCTTATTCAAGTTTTCTAATATTTCCTTTGCTGTAATAATTCCGTTTCATTGTGTTTACTGATTTTTGATACATTTTAATATATTTTATTAATGTTTGGGCACTTTTTTGCAGGTTTATTTGTTACAACAGGTGGTCAAAAAGAATGAATCATCATCTTCATTTAACGACCCAGTAATCCCTTGCGGGGTGGAGTCTGGGCAACTGAATGGAGCTACCAGTGTTTTAATGGCCGGATGCCCTTCTTGTTGCCAATGCAGAGTTTTGTTCAGCATATATATTCTCAGTGTGCCCAGAGAGAAATATTTGCCTCTACCTAGGATCAAACTCCCAGCCTCCTGATTGCAAGAGCTCCACCTCTAGGCCACTGTGCCATTCCTGGTCAAAAAGAATGAATAAATTGATCGATATGTACCATTTGATTGCTTTCTAGATACTGATTCTTTTCCTTTTCCAAATCCTCCAGTTGATGCTGTAACGCCACCTTTTCTTGCTGGAGAGTGGTAATCTGCTCCTTAATTCGTTGAAGTTCATTGTTGACTTCTAGCACAATATGATTTGCATCTTCTTCATTTTGAGTTTTGTTTACAGAGACGTCTTTCAAGTCGCCTGTTAATTTCAGTATCTGCAGTATCTGCAGTATCTGCAATGAATATATCATTCCATAAGTTCTTTGGAGGGAATAAATGAGCAGCCTTTGATCTAACAGAAAAAGTACATCCCAGATCAAGAAACTTAACCAAAACTTCGTTCTGTCAATGCATTTCTGTTACAGATATCTCTTACCTGTTGTTTTTGATCATCAGTTGTGATCTCTAAAGTTTCCTTAACTCTTGAAATCTGTTTGTCTTTCTCTGCAACTGTTTCTTCAAGTTCTTTGATGTGCTTCTGACACTGCTTCAAAGAATTCTGGGCATTCCTGAACCCCTCCTGGGCTTCAATATTCTTTCATAAAAAGATAGAAATATATACATATGTATGCATTAAAATTAACACAAAATATATTGTGGGGTGCAAATATTTCCTCCTACACTTGGCTGCTTTCTTAATACAAGGATAGACAATTTGATGTTACATGTGGTAGCAGAACAGAAAAGCACAACAGAGTTGGAAGGCACCAGAGTTGGAGGTCTTGAAGTTCAACCCTCTTGCTCAAACAGGAGACCCTACACCATTTCAGACAAATAGACAATCTCTTCTTGAAAACCTCCAGCACTCACAACTACTGGAAGAAAGTTGTTCCACTAATCAATTGCCTCATTTTTCTCCAAAAACATTCCTATGATCGAGTACAGCAATAAAACAAGCAAGGTTTAGTTGCATTTTTCTGAAAAGCACATGTAAAACGAATGTAAGGATGGAAATCCCATACTCAGCATTTGTGAGGCACGACGTGCCTGTTTTCACTCTTAACTTCCCTAAAAGACCAATCTTTTTGGCTGTTAGTAATCAGTGAATACAATCCTTGCTGACTCCTAACCATATGCAACCAATTAAAGGTTCCAAAAGAATAAATATCACCCATAATGATAAAATCACCTGCTCTTTGTCTACTGTTTCTCTGCTGTGTTTAGCTTACCATTGAAACAGTATCTTGTATATCTTCTTTGAGCTGATCTCTCTCCTTCTCAAGGGCTTCCTGTTTTTGTTTGAAGTCATTTCTTTCTTGGGTCAAGGCTCTTATTTTTTCTTTCTCCTCCTGAAGTCTTTCCATCATGTCTGACTTTTGTGCCTCTTCGTCTTCCATTTTAAACTCCCAAACCTTCAACTGATCCTTGAGCTTTTCCATTTCACTCAACTTTTGATGAGCTTCATCCAGTTGTTCTTGAAGAGTGACCAGCTCCTCTTGTTCCAAGTCCTTCTCCTGTAATTCTTCATTTTTGCTAGATTGCTTTGAGTTTCCAGGAAATTATAGCATATATGTTAAACACAATGTAATTGCATTTAACTTCCTTTTGCAATAATCTTAATGAATTACTTGCAAATAGTTAAGAATCATTTCCCCTCCTCCACATTCTCCTTCCACTATCAAATAACTTCAAAATATGTAAATATATGTAAAATTGATGCTGCTTCCACAAAGACATACTAAGGGTATTGTAACAATATTCTTTTAAACAATGATCCTCTTGTATGGATAGTCAATATAGTATAATGGCTGAGACTATGGAGAGACAAAATTCTAGACTACTAGCAGACTTATGTATATCCTAGAGCCGCCATACTTAATCCCTGCTTCAACTTTTAGTATAAAAAATACTAGATGGATGCAGAACCAGGGAATGTAAGTGGGACTATTACTAGGTGTAGACATACTGAGGAAGTCATAGGAAAGATATTTTATAAGTGATAAGTCAATCTGTTTTGCATTCATGATTAATGCATTCACAGTAGGAAATTTCCTGTTAAATCTTTTCCTTTAAAGCAGCAGCAGATAATTCCATTCCATTTTCTATGTGAAATTGGAAAAGTAATCAAAGCAATAACAATAGAAATAACCAAGAGGCACCTAGGTTCCCATACAGTAGACTCCCAGATGCAATTTGATACACAAATTATAAAGGATCTAATACTTCCTGTAACTTCAATACAATGGAGAGATTCATACAATGCTCCAAGTCCTAAGTCTAGATTTAACCAAACATGCATAACATATTATATTCGCATAACATGCAGTCTAAAAGAAACCTCTATGTTCTAATTTAACATGATAGCATGTATGAACTAGGTCAAGACAACACAATTAGCAGTTTCAAGTTAGCTAAGCATCACATACTATGCTACTCCAGCTTATTTCTGTTGATGTAGGCAAGGCTGCATGCACTTCTGCACTGGTTGAAATGGGCAGCATACTGAGCAATTTAATAGTACAACTCCTTCTGGAATAATATCCCAGATATTAAAGGCCAAGACAAAGTAAGTTTAATGATTCTAGCTAAGACCTAGGTGCCATAAGTTGCAGTACAGGTAGTCCTCGACTTACAACAGTTCTTTTAGTGACTGTTCAAAGTTACAATGGTACTGAAAAAAGTGACTTAGGACCGTTTTTCACAGATATGACTTTCACTACAAGACCACATGTGCAAAATTCAGATGCTTGGCAACTGGTTCACATTTATGACTGTTGTTGTGTCTCAAGGTCACGTGATCCCCTTTTGCGACCTTCTACAAGCCAAGTCAATAGGGAAGTCAGATTCACTTAACCAGGTTATCAACTGCAGTGTTTCATTTAACTGTGGCAAGAAAGGTCGCAAAATGGGGCAAAGCTCACTTCACAAATGCCTCACTTAACCACAGACATTTTGGTCTCAATTGTGATTGTAAGTCGAGGTCTAGCTCTATTTGCAGAGCTGTTAGTGACCTGTTGATTCTGCAATATTTATAATCCAGCCCTTTGTGTAATAATATGTGATCAATAATATATGTAACATAAGCAGGTATGGGCAAAGATAAAGCATCAAAAGATCCGACAATGTATTTATTGACTTATCATATTATAAAATGGGCCCTTACCTCTTGGGTATCATAACTGATGGATGCATTGAGACTTCCATTGGAACAGGAATCTATTTGTGTTTTCATGGATTTGTCTTCTTCAGCCACAACCAAGGATTTCTGCTCCAATTTACCACATGGCTGTCTGAGTTCTTCAAAAGCTACAGTGTTTCCTCTTCTTACTTCATCATTTGCTAAATCCATTTTCGATGCCAGTGTTTGAGTTGTTTCATGAACCATTTTCACTTTTTCACCAACTTGAGACAGCAATATTTCCTTTTCTGACATCAGCAAAGCAATTGTTTCATTTTTTTCAACAATCTGTTAATAAGACCAAAAGCATACATTATGAACGAAATATTGGAGAACAGCTCTTAGTGTTTTTCTTATGTTTTAAAAATTAACTGGATGATAATGGAAGATAATTGTTTGGGTTTCTAGGTTTGCTTCTCTAACGGGAATCAATTTGATGTCTATCATTATTCCAAAACTAATCAAAATATTATCTATCTTTATCTTGCTGAAGTGTTAAAAAGAAATCTTGTAGAGACTTGCTCTATTTTACTAGCTGAAGTCTATAACTGCTTATCACACTATTGCCAATCAATCCTATCTTCTAACATCTAAATTCTGGATTTCCCAAGTTTAGCAATCTCTAACACTCAAAATTCCATTCTCCAAATATGACAGAAACCAGAATATAATGCAATAAAATAACATTGTGGTTTTTAATTTAATTTTCAAATGCTTTTGAATCAATAAAGCAGGATTGGGTAATTGCTGTGGAAACTACTCCAGGAGACAATTATTTATTTTGCTGGGAGCATGTTCCAAAGTCACTGTTTAAAGCTCTAGCTACTAATTACTGGTGGACACAAATTCTGCTAAAAGTCAATACAATTGTTTACAATGCTGAAATAGCTCACTAGTGCTGGAAGTCTGTCTTAGGAAACAGTAAAGAAAATAAACTTTATTCTGAAAAGAGAAAACTTTTCACTGGAAAATGTAAGTAGTGCCATATAAAATGGTATTGAATAATTTCCAGTGACTCATGCAATAGTTTTACCTCTTTATGTAAGATTTCAAGATCTGATCCAGAGTTTGCTTCTGATAAATCAGTCAACTTTTCCTTTAAGCTCACATTCTCTTCCAAAGCTTTATTCAGCTCATTTTTTAAATCCTCCATTTTCCCTACCAACTCCATATATGGTAGCAAGTCTGGAAAAGATAGGCCAAACTTATCACAGAAATGAATGACAACTGTGCTGTGTTGACTGGATTGTTCTATACATAGGAAGCTACATCATGGGGAGCCCATATCATCAACGACTCTCTGGTTTTCATGCATTTTTGCAATCTTAGCAAAACTGGAGATTAAATCTTGGACCTTCCACAAGTAAAGAACCTATCCCTGAGCTATAGCCCCAGTTATTTTTTATACATTTTGGGTACGGTGAATTTCTTGTTAAAATAGAGTAATTTATAGCCTGAGTTTTGCAAATGACAATGCTGAAAGAAACAGAAAACAGTGACACAACAACAAAAGTCACTCTCCCTTGCATCCCTGAAAAGTAAAACTTTGCTGCTCATACAGTTTGGTTTATTTCCTCTGTTCCTTTTCTGTTATGCAGTTTCCTTTCTCCATTTTGAATTTCACTCCTGTTCTACTGATATGACTTCTGATTTTTAGAGCAATTTTTATTTTGAAACTTCAGAGCAGCAGTTATATCCTTTTTTGTCAAATATAGGAAAGGCAAATACAAATTGGATTCAGGATCCTTCCTACATGCAACCCATTTTAAGAGGAAAAATAACTGAGAATATTTTTCATAGTAGCTGCAATTGTTTTGTTGAAAAAGACTAGATTAAATGTCTCATCAAATGCCTATGAGATAAATGAAAACCTAAGGTATAGTTGATAAGCTTTAAAATATTACAAAACCTTTCGATGGTTTTATTATAAATGGCTAATGTATCTCCTTCACTAGATTTTTTTAAAAATCCCAATTTGGAAAGGGGAGGAGGCTCAAACTGTACACAAGAAATAACAGCAAACAAATCCACATTAAAAAAAACCTAAAAAATAAAAGTAAAGCAACATGACAGAAAAATTAAGACACCTTCCCATTCCAACTTCTCAAAAGCCTTCCTGAAACACTGCAGATTAATGTAATGCCTTTCCCAATCCACATGTACTGGAAATACAACTCCCAGTATTCCTACCAGCATTCTACTGACTTTAAGTTATAAAATCTTTTCTCAGCATTTAGGGTTTTGTAAAGGACAGGGGAAGAGGTTTCTATGAACAGTACCTTTTGAATTGTTATCTTCCACCAACGATGTCAGCTTTGCATTTTCTTGTAAGTAGTATTGTAGTTCTTTCTGGAGATCAGACTGCATTTTTTTATAGATGACTTTTCCGGCTTCTAATTGAGTCTTGTAGCTTCCAAGGTCTTTTTCCATTTGCTTGTAAGTATCTGAGAGCTGGTTCTGTGTGGGAATGAGTTAGCATAGTATGAACATGAACATCCAAGCACAAATTCTCAATGTATAACAAACATGGTTTGCTCTGTGATTTCTGTTTTCTGGCTTACAGGAAAACTATCTTAGGCAGCATTGCACCCCCCCACACCCTTCAAATTGTCACTAGATTCATTCTAGGAATTATAAGACACCATAATCTATAAGATGATATGAGATTTTATACTTAAACTTCTATCGCAATAGGCTGCTTCATGTTATCTTCTTCTGCATGTACATAAGATCCTGGGGAAAGATGCCTCAAGTTTTTTTTTAAATCAGTTTGCTTGCCATTTACATAACAGTCTTCTAATGATAAATAAATAGCTATTTTACAAACAAGCATGTTCTGGAGTTTTGAAGTTTTTTTAAATATAGAATTGATTTTCAGTAGATAATGTTACTAATTTTTACTTCTTCTTTTTTTACCATTTTTTCTTTCAGTATTAGATTTTCACTTTGGAGGAATGCAGATTCTTTCCTGGCATCCAAGGCAACTGCTTCAGCATCTCTGAGAGACAGCTTTAACTCTTGCAATTCATCCCGGTTTTTCCTTGGAGTTTGCTGCAAGCATGAAGATTGTGACAGCGTGGTTTAAGCAGAGATAAATATTCTATCGAGGAAAAATTAAAACTAATTTTTTTGTAAGGTTGATGGGTCGTGGTCAGGAAAGTCAAAACAGATGATTCATATATTTATTTTCTAGCTGCGCAATTGAACAAAAGGGACATTCTCTTTCAGTGGCTGATTCCCGAAGGGATGCTTATTACGTGGGAAGAAAAGAGAATTAAAATTGATACTCTAAAAAAGGCATAGGATTTCTATGACCAACTCGTCGGCCCGGAAGACCAGAGCAGCAAGGAGGAACTCAAATCAAATACCCAAGAGGAATATCAGCAACAAGGGAATAAAGAGGAAGAGCAAAGAACGGGAAAGACAGATCATCAACAACAGGAACAAGAAGACCAAAAAACAACAACCAGAACACAAAGAGAGGTTCGGACAAGCAGAAGACAAGTAATTAGGTAAAATTAAGAGAATGGGAGAAGAAATAAATCTACTATCAATTAATATAAATGGTTTAAATTTGGCAATAAGAGGAAAAGAACATTAGCAAAATTAAGTAAACAAAAAGTAGATATAATATGTTTACAAGAGACACATATTTAAAAAATGGACGAAAAATATTTAGAATGCCCCAAATTAGGGAAATTATGTACAGCGCCTGAAGATAAGGGAAAAAAGAAGGGAATAGCTGCATATATTAAAGAGGAGACAAAAGTGAAATTAATTTTTGCAGATCCCAATGGAATAATTTTGATGATGGAAGTGTGAATAGCTCTCAAATCAGTATTATTAGTAGTAATCTATGCACCCAATGAAAATCAACAATAATTTTACAAAACGTTACATAAGAAAATTATTGAATTAGAACAAAGAAATATCTGTATCATAGGAGACTATAATGTAATAGTAGACCATAAAAAAGACTACAAAGGTGAAAAGAAAAAAGGAAAGAAAAGAAGAGAACTACCAAAAACATGTCTTGAAATGTTTACAGAACTTAATTTGATAGATGTTTGGAGAAAACTAAATCCAGAAAAAAAACAATTTACTTTTTATTCTAATCCACACCAATCGTGGTCACGCATTGATATGGCCTGGATGGGGGGAGAAATAAGAGAGGAAGTGGAAGACATAGAAATTTTACCCAATTGTTGGGCTGACCACAACCCACTTAAAATAAGCTGGAGAGGTAGAAAGAAAACAAGACGCAGGTGGTCTCTAAACACTCAAATATTAAAAGATACCGAATTTGTTCAGAAACTGAGAGAAGAACTAACATATTCCTTTAAGGAAAATAGACAACACACGTCGACACAGAATTTATGGGATACCATAAAAGCAGTTACTTGGGGGATCATAATATCATATACAGCAAAAAGAAACGAAGAAAAATTTGCTCAACAAAATAAGTTACAGGAAACAATTAAGAAATTAGAGACTAAATTACAAAATGTTCCACAAAACATTAAATTAAAAAAACAATTGACTTTAACTAAACATAAATTTAATCTAGTAGATCAAGAAGAAATGGCAAAAAATCTAAAAATAGCTAGACAAACATTCTTTGAATGAGCTAATAAACTGGGAGGTGGCTCTCTTATAAGCTTAAGAAAGAGAGAGAAAAAAGAATCAACTATCAACTACAAGATGAAAATGGAGAATATCATCATACTATATAGAAAGAAAGAAAAAGATTGTACACCAATATTTTGAGAATTTGTATAAGAGAGAGGAGGTAGATGAAGAACAGATAAGGAAATACTTGAGGAATGAGGCTCATTGATAGCAGAAGATCTGAAGGAAAATTTAACCAAAGATATAACGATAATAGAATTAAATCATCACCGTTTTTCATATTTATGACTATTACAGCATTCCCATACTCATGTGATCAAAAATCAGATGCTTTGCAACTGATTCGTATTTATGAAAGCTGCAGTGTCCCAGGGTCATAAATATGAATGAGTGATAAATATGAACCCTTTTTAACAAGCAACGCCAATGGGGAAGCCAGGTTCACTTAATAATAGAATCATTAATTTAACCACTGCAATGATTCCCTTAATAATTGTGACAAGATAGGTTGTAACATGGGGCAAAATTCACTTAACAAATATTTCACTTAGCAACAGAAACTTTGGCTTCAATTGTGGTCATAAGTTGAGGACTAATTGTATTTACTAAAATGTTCCAAGACTGCTAAATGGACAACGAATGCTAACTATTGGAATACTCTAATATTGGAATGCTCTAATGACTATTTGGGAAATGCAGTACATGTTTCTATGTGATTGGGTTTAGACATGATAACAAACACGATTTTTGACAGATTTAATTTTTAAAAAATCAAGTTTTGTTAAATAAGAAGCAATTTGCTAGCTTCACACAATATGCTAAACCCAAACTAAACAAATATTATAGCTTAGAATTATCTCTCCTTGTGAGTCAGGCGAATGCGATAACATGAGAATTTTCATCTCTCTCTATCCATGTAGCAAACCAAACCTTTGGACAGTGATGCATGTTTAGCCACACAGAAGTATCACTTATTCTCCAATCACTCACTGGAAATTGTGAAACTACATCAACTGGCAAGAACTCTTATTAACAACTTGTGTAACTTCTGTAACTTCTACAAAATTGTTTGCTTTGCCTAGAAAACTTGATCAATTTACTTCAGGTGTGTCAAACTTGCGGCGTCACCTTGTCGTCACGTGACGTATCGTGACTTTTCCCCCCTTCACTAAACCAGGGATGGGCGTGGCCAATGCATGATGCCTCTGGCCCATGGGCTGCGAGTTTGACACCCCTGCTCTACACGATAGACTACAAAAGACAGGAAAGTAACTACCATTCTATGTAGTTATTCATAATAACTTCAACTAGTAACAAAGGAATCAAATACACAAAAATATGCTTTTCATGGTTCACTTACTAAATACACCATTAATTAAGAAGATTCAGACTTACTACTAAAATGGTTGTATCATTTTTGTCTTTAAACTCTTCTACAAGGCTTTCAAGTTTTTTATTGTGCTCTTCCAATGCAGTGATTCTTTTCTCTTGTTCCTTGCACTGCATGTCTTTCAAATTTATTTCTTGCTATAAAACAAACAAACAAAAGGTGTATCTCAAACACATTCAATATATGCTATACTAAATACAAAGGAACTGTCCCCATTCATATCGCCATTCCATTTTTTTTAAATAGGGAAGCCAGGCAACCACCACCAGCTCACCTGAAGGTCTTGATTGTATATTTCTGCATTTGAAATTATAGCCTTTAAGTTGGTAATTTCATGCATTAGTTGCATCTGTGGAGCAAGTGAAGCAAATAGCAAAGCAGTTATGAAGCACCCTTCAGTTTAGTTTACCTGCCATCACCATAAGATAAGCAGCATTAAAAGATTCTGTTAGAACCAGTCAATTTTAGATAAGCATCTAGTTGTTACTGCAGGAAATACTGTTTTTGCATATCTTAAACGGGAGAAAAATTCTAGGAAACAAAATTTCAACCTCCGTACCAGAGTGGCTAGATTTGTACATGGCACCGTGCAATAACAATTTGGTTGACGTGTAACACTAAGCCAATATTAAATAAGCAATGTTTTGGCTCACCTCAAATGTAATCGTTGTGGTTGGTTGTGGAACCATGGCTCAATGTATTATGTATATTTGGTCAAAAGCAAAGCTGAGCTTTGTAAAATGTATAAATCCAGTACTTCTTTCAAAGTAGAATGTCTTGGTTGCAAGATACATATTTCATGGTTGGTCCCAAGAAGTTTAATTCTAGTTTAGTAATTTATATTCCATTAAAATTAGTACATTTATGTCCAGTCTTCCTTTCATAGTGCAAATTGGGAGGGAGAAAATGCATATTCCCAGATAATCCTTGAGTAAGATGCAGAGCAAGGTTATAGTGCCATGTGCCTCAAACACTTTGCCTTAATTTATGTCCTCCAGCTCAGGGGTCTCCAACCTTGCAAACTTTAAGCCTGACGGATTTCAACTCCCAGAGCTGGCTGGGGAATTCTGGGCGTTGAAGTCCGCCAGGCTTAAAGTTTGCAAGGTTGGAGATCCCTGCTCTAGATTTCACGCCCAGATTTCCCATCCAGCCCTGTCTTCTTCAGATGCATTGGTCAGGAAATCTGGGAAATGAAATCCTAAACAACTGGAACGCATTAGAAGTATAGACAAAAATTGTGCTGCCTCAAAGCATCCTGTTGACTTGCAAACATTTTGCATGGAGGCTGGAAGCTTCTGGGAGCCCTGATCTTGTGTGACTTCAGGCACCCATCTACTTTTGCAGAGAATGGCAGCCTGAAGTCGCATGAGATCACAGCTCCTAAAACATTTCACTCTTGGCGCATGAAGAGTATTTGCAAGCCGATCAGATGCTGGAAGCGAAATTGTCCTGCTCTTAAAGAAACCGTAGCAGAGAGAACACAGATCTTCAAAGTGAGTGAGCTTGGCATGGGAGGATGTGGGGGGAGTGGGAAGTAATTGTGGAGAGCTGGGGGAGGGGAATAAGCAGAGTGAATGTTGTTCATGAGGATGAACGATTGCTGTGGTGCTGCAACATTTGTAATTTCCGGACTGCAATTTTTGTCTATACTTCTAATGCATTCCAGTTGTTTAGGTGGTGTTATTGCGTAACTTCGAACGATCACTGAATGAACTGTCATATGGATGACCTGTATAAAATAGTTGATAACTACATGTTCTGAAAGAACTGCAGTGGCATTTAGTCTGTTTACACTTCACAATGAAAGTCTTTAAAACTTATGGAAATGTTTCGTCTGCAATCTATCCCTTTTTCTCACCTCCTGCTCTTCAGAAGTCAGTTTCTCAAGGGTTACAAACTCATGGGTTGACATTTTCTCATGCAGCTCTGTGAGTTCATGGACCAGCTGTTCTTTCTCTAAGCACACACTATCAAGTTTTGCTTTTATGGTTTGCTGTTCAGTGATGGCATTATCCTAGCCAAGAAAGGAATGAAGGAAATTACATCTTTTTACCCATAACTTCTGGTTGAATATTTTGCAACCTATAAAAATGACTCACCCTTTCTTCCAGGAGGCTTTGGCAAAGCTGAAACGACTCAGTAAAGTCTTTAGAAGTCTAAAAAAAAAATTCAGTGGGCAACAACATTCTTCTATTTTGCAAAATATCAAATGTAATGGATTAAGAAGGGATTGTTGCCTCAGACCATTCTGCTTCATCACCAAATTATGTTCCCAGCTGCAAGAAAAGCTCTCTTTTTTTACACATAATAATGTGCAAATAACATTTATTTTATTGGATTTGTAATAATATAGACCTAGTTAGGAATAAACATAATAATAAAAGAGAGCCTGTTCCCTTTCTTCCTTTACAGGCAGATTAAGACACTGATGGCATAAAACAGAGGCATCGGGGAAGAGTTTTCAATAAGCTGTATTTTCCCTTAATGTGCAATTCTACATCCCACTGAAGCATGTTTGCCCACCGCATGGGAAAAATTGGTTCATCCATATATCTAACCCTCTTGGCAAATTCTGCTTGGTTTTTTCCCCCCCATCAGCCTATAATACTTACAAAGTTTCTTTCAGATCCTGGGATCCATTCTTCCTCAGGCATTATAATACTGGCTGTCATGCATTGATCATCATATTCTGAGAATTCCGAGGAGACAGCTAAGAATTAAAAACACCCCCAACCCCAAAGTATATAAAATTAAATGGAAATGGAAATTCTATGGAATATTTTTATATTGTAGAAAATAGCTACTTTTGGTCTCCTTAAGTGTCACCGAGCGGCAACCATTCCATTAGACTCTAAATTGTTTTTATATCAGATAACTGAATTTTATGGAACCCAAACTTTTCTTTTCCTTCCCATTTGATTCAGATAGATCAGGGGCGTCAAACTCAAGGCTCGGGGGCCAGTGATGGGATTCAAAATTTTTTACTACAGGTTCTATGGGCGTGGCTTGGTGGGCATGGCCTGGTGGGTGTGGTTTGGTGAGCATGGCACGGGAAGGATACTGCAAAATCCCATTCCCTCCCCACCCCGCTAACCTGATTTCCAGCTGCGTTCTCCTGTGTAGGGCAACATAAGAAGACCCAGCTGATTAGCTGGGACTCGGGAGGCAGAGAATAGATGGGGGCAGGGCCAGTCAGAGGTGGTAATTGCCGGTTCTCCGAACTACTCAACATTTCCTCTACCGATTCTCCAGAACTGGTCAGAACCTGCTGGATACCACCTCTGTCGGGGGCCGGATCAGGTCTATAGGGTGCTTAGATCTGGCCCACGGGGTTGCTCTGGAAACAGTGAAGGAGCGGCCCATGGTGCCTCTGCTAAAGAAAATGGGCTCCTGAGCCGTTTTCAACTGCAATGGCCTCCTGCAACCGTCTGGCAGCGAAAATGGAGTTCAGGAGCCCGTTTTTTCTGGCAGAGTGCTCGGGTCACCACAGGCCCCCCCGACACAAGTGATGTCAAGGTGGTCATGCCCACTCCAGTCCCTCCCCTAGGTCAAACACAATTGTGAAGTGGCTCAATGAAATCAAGTTTGACACCCCTGGCATAGATATTTAACTACACGAAGTAGCTTTTGTCTAATGTGAGCAATACAGATTTTATACTAGCCCTGTTATGCTGAGTGCCTTGAGCATAAGCACCTGCCAGATCAATGTATCTGCAAAGTCGAGTCTTTTCAATCTCTGGAGACAGCTGCCAGATTCTGATTTCTTTCAGAGCAACCAAGAAAGAAACTGAACATGGTACAGGTAGTCCTTGTATAACAGTGCTAATTGGGACCAGAAATTCTGTTAAGTGATGTATTTAAAAACACACACCATGTGACTACGTTGTTTCACTTAAAGTCAAAAGCCATGTGACTGTGCTGCTCAGTGACAGCAATTCTGGAAGTCTCAGTTGCTGTTGAGTGAAGACTGCCCAGGTGGTTAAACAAGGACCACACTTCACCTCAACTTCCAACTTCCTGCCGGTTTCCCAAATGACTTTGCTTGTAGGAAGCCAGCAAGGAAAGGCGCAAATCATGAGACTGTGTAGATGCTGCAATGGCCATAATAGCAGTAGCACTTAAGACTTATATACTACAGCCCTCTCTAAGCGGTTTACAGTCAGCACATTGCCCCCAACAATCTGGGTCTTCATTTTAGCGACCTCAGAAGGATGGAAGGCTGAGTCAACCTTGAGCAGGTGAGATCCAAACTACTGGCAGCCAGTGATCAGCAGAAGTAGCCTGCAGTACTGCATTCTGACTACTGCACCACCGCGGCTCTTAAGTACATGGTCAAGTTTTAACTACCTCCTGTAAGTACAGTCACTGAATAAAAAATTGTTAAATGAGGACCACCTGTAGTTTAAGCCTGGAAATTCATCCTTCACAGTCCACCTCATATTTAACAGAACTCAACAGTATCAGGCAAATCGTATGCCTTCTAAAGAGGCATATGATTAAGCACACCTTCTAAAGAGGCATATGATGGCATTTAGTATTAACAATTTTCTGCAAATGGCAAATCTTGATTTGCTACAAGCCACAATTAACTGGTATATTCCTTTTAAGATATAGGAGTCAAATGAAACATTTTCTTCGGAAAAGAACTTACATTCTTCCATCTCTGAGACACAAGATAGAGAAGTTTTAAAGCGTTTAGGTCTACTAGGAAGGTCTTCTAAGAAAGGCATTCCCCCATCTTGGCTTACAGCCCCAGGGGCCCAGGTCACACGCCTCTTCTTTTTAGCCTTAAATTAAGAATAAAATAAAAATAAACATACATGTATACAATATGTTGGCCAAGCTTTCCCACACTTCAAACATGGTGGGAATTTCTTAGCCAGCATGCAGGTTGAGGAATTTTGAGACGTGAAATCTTAATACATGTACCTATCTGAGAAAGGACTTGATATAATAGGTACATTATATCTGTTATAAATACAATGAGTTGAAATTTGTTCTCTGTAGAGTCAGGAACTCTAGCAGAAACTGTTAGTGGGGAAAATATTGGCAATGTTGATTTGAAAAGTCTGTGGCTGGGAAGGTATAGAGCATGTAAATGTAACAGCACCTGACATTATGACCCACTGGTCTTAATTTAGAGCAGCCTGACAAGCAATGCTTAAGTTTTGTGATATATGCTATTAGTATAAGCTTGAGAAACATAGATAAGAGTTCTGACAAATAAGAATTGTCAACCAAAGACTGTTTATATGAAGACAGAAGACAAGCTTGTTTTAAGAGTCTTTACTATTTTCTCAAACAGTTGCAGAACCATCAAAATACAGTTTCATACAACTGCAACTACTCATGCTATCACCAAGATGAGAAAGAAGACTTCCTATATTTTTTCTATTTCGGTGTCTAAATCAGGGGTGCCAAACTCAAGGCCCGCAGGGTGCTTAGATCTGGTCCGTGGGATTGCCCTGGAAACAGCGAAGAACCAGCCCCTGGTGCCTCTGCCAGCAAAAATGGAGCTGGGGAATGCTCCATTTTCACTGGCAGAAAGCTGTAGGAGGCAGCGCACAGCTCCTCCAAGCTCCATTTGGCAGGCAAAGGGCTAGCAAAACAAAGTAAAAGCAAAAACGCACCCCACCCCCAAGGTCAAAAACAACCCGACGTGGCCCTCAATGAAATTGAGTTTGACACGCCTGGTCTAAATCAACAGTGCCTTAAAATATATCTCACATTTTATGTATCAATTTTTTATTTACCCTGAACTTACATTGGTGGGATTTTTAAAATTTAAAAAAATCTAGAACTTAAGACATGCTATTTGTTTTGAGGTTTATCATATTTCTTATATCATCACAAGAATAAAAGCCATTACTACTAAAATCTAAACAAAACCTGGCTTCTTCATCAACCCTTGGGATGCCTAACAACTTACTCCAGGCATACTCACTACATTCCAGTGTCTGAATAAAAAGCTAAATCTTAATGGATTTCTGAAAGCTAAGAAAATGGGGGATTTCTTTATGTTTACATAAACTTTGCCCATCCTCCCAAACATAACAATTCCAAAACAAACAATATTTTCTAATTTTATGTAATATTTAATGTTCATACTTACCTTTAGCTCCCGCTCTTGCAAACAAGAGGATGCGGTCACCAGCATTTCTGTCAGTGCTCTTATCCTGTCTTGCTGCTCTTTCTGAACAGAATTCTTCTCTTCCAAGAGTTGTGCTAACTGATCTTTGGTATGACAATGTGACGAAACCTAAAACAGAAGATACCAAGGCTGCTTATCAAATGTAAATTTTAGTTCTGCAAGGAAATAAATACGAAGAATTTGAAGATTTACATTTGCATTACAGGGTGTAACTTAAGGCTGCAATCATACAGTCTGTGAAAAGGTAGCCCAGGAAACATTATCTATGGTAGGATGTCCAAAGAAGAAGAGAATATTTTTGACTTCTTCAGCTGGAGATCGTAGAAATCACTTTCTAAGTCAAGCAAATGTTTAGTGGATCAACACTTTCCTGCTTCCCAGTGTCCCCAACAAAGAGGAAAATTTTACTGACTTTAAAAAAAATTATTAAAGTCACCAGAGGAGAAATAAAAAGAGCTAGCTACAGATTACTAAAACATAATAAGAAGCTTCTCCCTTTCCCTTGTGATTGTCAGGAGTCCATAAGTTGTGGAGTTCTATTAAGTAATTGTCCAGCTTCTTCACTGGTTCTTAAAATTTCTGTTCTGACTCTACTACTGCTCCCATCCCTAGATGCATTTTTCCCCTCAGTTTTTCTATTTGTCCTAATACTTTTGCCATATTCAACTGAAACGTAGGTAGCATCTGAACATACATAATGAGTCATTTATTCTCTTGGAAGAAAATGAAGTTCAGAGTTTGAAAGTATGTGACATGCACTATTCAAGAAACTGGACAATTAATGAGTTTTTAGAACAGGGACACTTTCAAGGAGCATGCTAACTGATGGATTTGGCCTGTTGGCCTGGAAAATGACCCATCCAATCCATTTAGGTTAGGCAACTTACTTCTTCCAGTTGGCGTTTCAAATCTTCTATTTCATTACGGTATCGCTTTAGAAGAGCATCATCATTAAGAACTTCATTGACTTTCGGGGTATTCTTCATTTTTTTGGCCGTACTAGCAAACTAGAAGAGACAAAACATGTAGAGAAGGCCAGTAATATAATAAAAATCAGTATAATTTTTAAAAATCTTGATTACAATCATAAACTGAAAACATGCTATTCTTACTGGATATTTCTGCTCTAATGTATATTTCTTTCTTTATCAAGAGTGTTTCCCCCCCACCCCCGTTAGCACTTCGTGTAAACAAAATTGAGAAGTATGTAAAACCATGGGGGGCTACTTCTGCCCCTTGATGAGTTACTATGCAAGATTCCAAGACAGAATCAGCCAATTAGTCTAATAGTACATTAAGCTAATTCATAGACTGGCACCTGGAAGGCCACAAATTCCTACCACTCTTAATTTTAGGTTTATGTATGAACAAATCCTGTACACAGAACAATGATACTTTTTAGCTATCTGTCTATAAGAAGTAGCAATACAATTCTAGAAGCTTTCGCAAATGACGTGTAGTGAGGCCGATGTTGGAAAATAAACAAAACTACAACAAATCAACAAAATAAAAGTAGAATATACTCACACTTTTCCACATAGCACAATAGTTGGGAAGAATATATATATCTGTGGCGTGGGCTTGGGTTTGAGATGAAAGGCAACCACCATCCAGAAACCAGACCATGGCTGCAACACCAGCTGCTACACCCCCCTCCGACCCCCAAACTAAGCAAACTGACACACGCTATAAACACATAGCCAGACCTCAAACTCGGAGCCAAACCAAGGCCCGGAATGTCACATCACAGCCTTCCACCCAGGACACTACATCACAGAACTCAGGAGATTACAACACAAAACATCAGGAGGTTGCAACACAGACAATGACCCAGGAGATTACAGCACCACACCCAGGACGTCACAACAATAGAACTCAGAAGGTCATCACACAGCCCATTACCCAGGTCGTTACAACACAAAAGGCTGAGAGACACACAGCCAGCACCTCAGCCACACAGGGTCTCAGGAAAAAGCCATCCAATCTGCATACATCAACTCCATCAACCAATCAAGAAGTAACAACACAGCCAACTCTGGAGTTTAAAAGGGAAAAACAGCCACGATCACACACTTCTCCCAGAAGAACGAAGCTGAAGACACCAGCCTGAAGATGACGGATGAGATTTCGTCAAACGCCAAGGTATTCTCAATCTTACACGGGACAAGACCCGAATACACCAAGACCTACATACCTTTACATATGAAGAGTAACTATGGTATATAGTTTTGAAGTGATAACTGCCATTTGCACTTTTCTGCTTGTGCTTATCCATACCCAAAATGTTCTTTTGGCAAGAACGTTTAAAAATTACCTGGAGCGTGCCAAGGGTTTCTTCCAAAGATGCTGGTGTAATTGTACAAATGATCACAGTCTTGGCATTTCCACCCAAGGAGTTCTGCAGAATTCTTGTGAGCTTACTATCCCGGTAGTTGATAAAGCCTCTGGTGCAAAGGGATGAGAGAAAGAAGAATAAAATATGGATGTAGCTGAGGACAAATAGCTTCAATAGCCAACTCATTATCTTTAGATACTGAGAACACTAATCAGTGCAAAAATAAAACTATCTAGATGGAAAAATGTGAAAAGATGCATGTAAAAAAATGAAGTTGGGAAAGGGGAGATTCAGAGCTCATCAATCTTTTGCTGCTCTAATTGAAAAAGGAATATTTTTTTCTTACCCAGACTGATCATCACAAAGTTTCTTGATGACTTGGCCCAAGATGAAGAGGCTCCTGTTAATATTACATCCTTCTTTAAATCGAATCCCTAAGCACATACATAAAAAGCACCATTTCAGTTGTTGTTGGATGGATTTAAGGCATCATAAATCAGTTCTCATTTTAAGGCCATAGGAAAAGTTGTACTGAATCAAATATACAGCCCAGCATTAAAATAAAAAAAAAAAGACAAGTAACCAGATGGATCCTTTTTAAAGCCTAGGTATGGGTTAATGTGATTCTCCATTCAGACTCTTCAACAACTGGAACTGGGAAATATGTATCTCAACAATAAAGATGAGACAGCCACAACTGGAAATCCTTGACAGACCCTACACCCCATGAATTTGTCTAGTTTCCTTTTCAGCTTGTCTATTCTGATAGGAGGGCATTAATAGTTTAGGATATCAAACCATTAATAATTACAGAAGTGAGAACGCAATCTAGCACCGATTAAAGATAGCTGTACTGTGATTTTATTCTTACATTTCTAGGAAACAATGGCTATTTAACTTGATGCAGATATAACATCAAAGTTCCTAGTGATCAGTATGAGCCCTTTATTAAGAGCTGTTCATTTAGGAATGGACAAATGTGTTATCCCTCTATTCCCACATGATTACATTTACAAGTAATCCTCGACTTACGACAATTTCTGATACTAAGCAAGGTATTTCCTTAAGTGAATTTTTCCATTTTACAACCTTGCTTGTCACAGTTGTTATGTGAATTGCTGTAGTTGTTAAGTTAGTAACATGGTTCTCAAGTGAATCTGGCTTCCCATTGACTTTGCTTGTCAGAAGGTCACAAAAGGGATCACATGACCCCAGGACACAGCAACCATCATAAATATGAGGCAGTTGCCAAGCGTCTGAATTTTGATTATGTCATTATGGTGATGCTGCAATGGTCGTAAGTAAAAAATGGTCACAAGTCACTGTTTTCAGTGCTGTTGTAACTTTGAATGGCACTAAATGAACTGTTGTAAGTCGAGGACTACTTGTAGTTCAAAGCAGGAGTTTCTCTGGAAGAATCTTTTTATTTTAGAGTGTGGAGAAGATAAAGGGAGAACCCTAATTTATGAGGTGGGCCTTTGAAGATGGGAGGATATGAATGTAGTCTACTTAAGGCAATAAGTTAGGAACAAGTTACTATAGAATTTACCGAAAATCTCACTGAGGAGTAAAGACATACCTTCAGCCCCCGTTTGGCTGGCTCTTTCACTTCCTGCCAGATCTACAAAATTCTGAAAAATTGACAGAGAATTTGTTACACACATGCTCCCAAGTTCAGCTTATGGTCACTTACAGCCCTGGAAAATATCACTTTTTAGCGAACACTGAGGAACAAACCGTTCTTTAGAATAGACAAAGGCCCACTGAATTTGAAATATTAGCAAACTTTACCGGCTACAATGTATATATTTGCTGTTCACCCATGTACATTCATCCACACTTAACCACATCCTCAGCTAGGCTGGCAGGCACCAGCCAGAGGGATGGAAGTCACCAAGTCTGGATCCAAAGACGAAAAAGAGTGGGTGGGCTTCAAGGACCCTTTTATCCTCCAAAGTCCTTGCTTTGTTCTGGTAGCTGTTGGTGGGACTTGGGGAAGGGTTTCCCATGTGAGGCCCAATTTCTTTTGTCTGATTCAAGTAACATTTTTTTCTTTGTTTCCTTAACAACTTGGTTCCTTCTTAACTACTTTCCCTGAGGGAGCTTTTCCCGGCTTTTGTCCACACCCTGTTTCTACGCCAACATCATCTTTGTGGCAGCTTTGTGCGGCAGCTTCAGCCTTGTCTTACATGAAATTCCTGTCACTTAAAAAAAAACACTTTGATAGGATGAATTTTAGAAATTTATTAGCCTACCCTGTCTGAGTATATAAATCAAAACATAACTGTTACTTAATGTTTATAAAGTTACATCAGTGTACTATCATATCCCACTTATTATAACTCCTGTTCCATCTTACAAATAACTCACCAAATGAGAAACCATTACAGCTCCTTCGTAGCTTGAGCCAGAAGTATGCTTTTCTTTACTTTCAATGATCTTTAAAAAAAAGGTAATATCATGAACTAGATTTAACAACACCTTTATACATTAGAGAACAGAGCTAGGCAAAAATTAAAATGGAATCACGCATCACATTAATTTTAGTGCAGTGTGTATACCAGGTTAATTTCCCCTACCTTGAGGGACAGCATCCAACTTTGCCTAGCCTGAAACCAAAACTGTGTTGTCTCAGAGTTCAGTCTGTCCCAACACAACTGGATGAAGCTATTTGTATAGGTAAAGATAAAGGTTCTCCTTGCACATACATGCTAGTATATGCTTTCCCATAAGGGATTATTTTATTTATCAGTGTATTAATCTATTGTTAGAAGATAAAGCCCAATTCAAAGTCTGAAGAAGAAGGCTAAGGGGATATATGATAGAAATACTATCAGCAGGAATGAGGATTGATTCTTCAGAGTGGTAGGACAAGAACCAATGGATGAAAGCTTTACACAGAGAAAACCAAACTCAAAATAACTTCCTGATCTTGAGAGCTATCAGTCAAGTCTGCTTCCTAGAATAAGGATGTTCTGTATACAGTTTTCAACCAAAACTGAGCAGCCATTTGTCTGGAAACAGGATTTATGGTTTGGCCAAATAAAAATAAAGAACATGCTCCTCAAAATCACCAAGGGAGCATTATATTTATTATTATAAAATCCAAAAATTTGAGGTCAGGATTTTCTTCATCAGACCTGTGGCCTTATTTGTCCTACAGGAGTCACTAAGAACTGAAGTGACTCAGACTATGTATACGGTCTTCAGCCCAGGTTTATTTACTTGGTGGAAGATATGTGCCATTCAATATTTTGTATAATGTGCTTATTTAGTAGCTGCATAGCAGATGCTGCTGAACACTGTGGCATGAACTAAATGAAAGCAGAAACACAAAAGTTAGCAATCACTTACCATTCTAAAAATTGTATGAGAACGGCTGCTTCTTTCATTCATTTTTGTCTCACCGTAATGCCTGTTTTCTGTTTAGAAGAAACATTAGATACAGATTGTTCTTAAAACAGGATTTTCTCTTCTGACTTATTCTCATTTCCCATAAAATAGACCTCAGCAGATGGTGCCTACAAATGCACCTAACTCCCTTTCCCCACATCCCATATTCACTGAACTCCTACACAGCCTTCAACTTCCCTTCCAACTCTTGTTATTTTGTTAGAAATAAAAGAACAAACCCCACCAATTTTGCACTTCTTTTCTGGAAACTCTTACAGAAGCCCTTTATTTTCCCCCAAACAACAGAAGATCATCACACTCCCACTACAACGATAGCAACACAGCAAGCTCTTCATCTTTTATTTTCAAGGAAAGGACTAAAATGTACTATACCACCAATGGCTAATTCAGCATAGTGGTTTCATTGCTATGTGCATGCACATGTTTGGATGTGTGCCTGAGGAACAGAGAAAGTAAGTTATCTAGGAGCCGTAGTGGTGCAGTTGTTAGAATGCAGTATTGCAGGCAAACTCTGACCACGCTCTGGAGTTCGATCCTGACAGGCTCAAGGTTCACTCAGCCTTCCATCTTTCCGAGGCTGGTAAAATGAGGACCCAGATTGTTGGGGGCAATATGCTGCCGTTGTAAACCACTCAGAGAGTGCTCTAAAGCACTATGGCGCGATATATAAATCTAAGTGCTGTAAGCGTATATGTGAGCATACATGAGCGTGTTGCCCAGGTGGACAAGAAACATAGGTTGTATGTATGGGAGAGTATCTATCTGCAGGGAGGAGACACTAAAGAAAAGTGTATTGAAGACAGCATTTACAGGTACAGAGGCCTGACTTTTAACAGATCTAGAAATCTGAGATTTGCATATGATGCTCAGTGCATTTATTATTATTATTATTATTATTATTATTATTTATTTATTTATTTAGACTTGTATGCCGCCCTTCTCCCGAAAGAGTAGCCCCATGTAGAGAGCATTGCAGTAGTCGATTCTGGAAGTGACGAGCGCATGGGTGACCGTTCTAAGGGCATCTCGGTTCAGATAGGGACGAAGCTGGTGAACCAGCCGAACCTGGGCAAAAGCCCCCCTGGCCACAGCTCCCACTTGCTCCTCCAAACTGAGCTGTGCATCCAGGAGGACGCCCAGATTCCTCGCCCTATCCATGGGGGGGTAACACCTCCCCCCCCATGACCAAAGATGGCACATCCACTGAACACCGAGATGCTGGTAAGAACAGCCACTCAGTCTTGGCCGGGTTGAGCCTGGGCCTGTTACTCCCCATCCAGGCCTGCACCGCCTCCAGGCACCGGGACATCACTGAGAGAGCATCACTGATCTGGACTGGGGTGGAGATATACAACTGGGTATTTAAACTATTATCAGACAGTAAATCTTACTTTCTCCTTTCTTCAGCCAGATCATAACCTCTTCCGGAGAAACCACTACTTCTTCATTCAGATCTTCAACATAGATTGTTCTCTAGAAGAGAATGAAACATTCGATTATTATTATACCAATCAACATTCTTTATCAGTTGTGAGTACTGTGCCTTGTACTTGCATACATGACTGGGCTCAATGGTTGACTCTGACTTAACCATGAATAAAACCTTCAGAAAAACCTGGCCAGCCCGGGAACAACCCAGAGTAATTGAGACCAGCGAGGCAGTGGCTGCAATAGGGAGTCTTGCTGGAGAGCAGCACTAGGGGTATCCAGCCTCATGTACTTACATTGATGTCTTCACGAACTACCAAGGACTTCTTTTTCCTAATGTTACTGCATAGCAAGTCTTGTATAGTTTCATTATGAATTTCCATGTATGATACACGGAGCAGGAATTCCCTATCTGGAATCTAAAAATTGTGAGATATTTATACATTCGTCAATACTTTTGAAGACAACTTGTTCCACAGATACATTTTTACTGTCAATGCCATTAATCACTAAGCTTCCCTATTTGCATTCCTAGCCATCCTTTATTATTTGTTAGGCTACACCTCTAATTACATCAAGTCATCTAGATGTCAGTGATGATGACATCTAACACCAGTGATGATGTCTGTCTAACACCAGAGGACTCATGGCTAAAGAAAGGCAAATGTATACATTTATAACACAATCTTCTTCATAAGAATTTTGTGGTCAAAAAGGTTTTTTATTCAACTTGTGACAGTCCCAAGAATGCGCTCCCCCAGATAGTGAATTTAAAACTTTATTCTTTCTATGCGGCTGAAAAACTTGGTGAAAGAGGCTTTTAGCTGATATTTTGAATTTTAAAAGCATACAGGTAGTCATTTGACTTACGGCTTTTCAAAATTACAACACTTTAAAAAAAAAGTGACTTATGACCATCTTCCCGCTTACAACTATTGCAGCATCCCCATGGTCAGTGTTTGGCAATTGGCAGTTTATAATGGGGGTCACATGATCACTGAGACTTTCCCAGCCAACTTCCGACAAGCAAAATCAATGTAGGAAGCTATATTTGCTTACCAACTGCAGAAAAAAAAATCACAAAATCATGACTTAACTGCCTTAACTGCCTTGCTTAGTAATAGAAGTTTCAGTCCAATTATGGTTGTAAGTGAAAGACAACCTGTATTGTGGGCACTCATGCAAAATTATTTTCCAGGTATGGCTAGTCTAGTTACAACTGAAAGCAAACCAATGACTTTACTCCAAATTCCTTTATCTAGCCTTCCAATATGTTAGTTATATATGAGCTTTGATGGCACGGTGGTTAGAGTGCAGTACTGCAGGCTACTTCTACTGACTGCTGGCTGCCAGCAATTCAAGTTTCACCAGGCTCAAGGTTGACTCAGCCTTTCATCCTTCTGAGGTGGGAAAAATGAGGACCCAGATTGTTGGGGGCAACATGCTGATTCTGTAAACAGCTTAGAGAAGGCTGTAAAGCACCATGAAACGGTATGTTATTGCTACTATGACCCCAACTTTTTGTGAGCAGAAGAGCACACTTCCCAATAAGTGATCTGAGCATATTGTAGTTTGCTTTTGGCTCTGGCAGCCCCCTTGATATAACCCCAGCCTCTCTTCTCTTCCACAGTAATCCTCTGTGCACACTGTAGATTGGGTCAGATGGCCAGAACTTACACAGAAGCCCCCTGATTAACGCCTTCAAAAGATACACAAGCAGTATTAAACTAAAAGAATATTTACTGCTTCTACAATGGGCTCTGGAAAGTTGCTTTCAACCCAGCATATTTTTGCATGGAGCTGGAAAACCAGAGGGAGCAGGACTCTCTGATAACCTTTCATTCATTTTCTTGTAGCCTCTGGGATGGCAATCATGACATACAGCCTGAAAAATGCTGACACGGGAAGCTAGGAACTCAGCTGCACTTTCAATACCAGTCATATCCATTTCTGCAGAAGCATTGGGTAGCTGAAATATAAATATTCAGTAGAATCACTTACTCTGCAGATCGTATTGAAAACATCATTAATTGCCATTGGTAGGATACCTGGCCCATCTTTGGTACCCAATATTGTGTACGTTTTGCCTGAAGCTGTCTGACCGTAAGCAAAAATAGTGCCTAAAAAGAAGTAGAATGATTAGTTTAAATTAATAGCCACATGCACAAATATACACAAAGGGTTATTATTCAAAGTACCATTATATCCTTGAACTGCCGACTTGATAATAGGAGCAGTCACACCTTGGTAGACTTCCTTTGTACTGTTGTTAGAGTGGAACACACGATCTTCAAAAGAAAGCAAAAAGTTTAATTTGTAGACACCGTGCCCAGTTCCTGAAAAATCACCAGGCTAATATAGGTATTCCTCAATTTACGACCATTCATTTAGTGACTATTTGAAGTTACAATGACACTAAAAAAACCTCAACTTATGACCATTTTTTACTTACAACCTTTGCAGCATCTTCACAGGATCAAAAATTTGGACACTTGACAACTGACTCATATTTATGACAGTTGCAGTGCCTTGGGATCATGTGATCACTTTTTGTGATCTTCTAACAAGCAAAGTCAATGGGGAAGCCACATTCACTTAACCGTGTTACTAACAAACAACTGTAGTGATTTACTGTGGCAAGGAACATCGTAAAATGGAGCAAAAGTCACTTGTCTTCCTTAAAAACAAACGTTGGACTCAATTGTGGTAAGTCAAGGACTGCCAGTATTTTGTAAGCTGAAGCAACTTTGCACATTCAGCCTTTCAAAACCAATTGCTTGAGCATGTATTATGCCAATAATGAACAACAATTGGGAATGAGCTGTACAACAGGTATTAGCATTTGTATAGTTATTTGGCTTATGCTAAATCACAAGTATTATCCTTCATATAGTATCCTATTTAATACTTATAAAGTTTTTTGTTCTGAGTATAACCTGGAAATGCACTATATTCATTTTTCTGTGGAAAAATGAAGATGTAAGAAAATTCACCAAAGATAAAGAACAAAAATTAAGATCCAAAAATTTCCAGAAAAGGAACTACTGAAAAATAAGAGAGCAGAAAATCCGAAAAAGAGATAAAAACTTAAACAAACAGGAAAATCTCATTTGTAATTTTAAAAATTTACTGAAAACAGAACAACGGAACAACAATCATAGCAAGTTATGACGTTAACTGGCAAAACTTAAGAGACAACTAGGTTGCCCAGCAAAGAGAAAAATAACAAATATATCACCAAAATGATGGCCTCTGTAAAAATCTACCATATTCCAAGACAGGCTCTTCTGTGCTTAAGTATCAATAGAGGAAATTACTCATCTTTTTGATAAATTAGCTTTTTGTCTCGCCTTTTTTTGTCATCAGTAGGCAAACCTACTGATCCTATCTATCTACCAATCTTTTCTCCACAACACTGTGAGATGGATTGGGCTATGAAAAAGTGACAAGGCCAATGACACCCAAACAACCTTTGTGCCCTAGTCAAACCTAGAATTCATAATCTCCTGGTTTTTAGAGCTAATAAATTCAAAAAACAGTTACTTCTTGGAGGTAAAAATGAAAGGTAATATTGAATGTAACATGAACAATTATTAGCAGAAGATATAGCAATGCATGCACTGCAATTAAACAAGTCGAAGTATTATTATTCATTCATACATTTACAAGACTGTTCTGGGCATAGAAAGAAGAGTGATATCTTCCCATCATATATGCTATCTTTAGCCACCAGAAAAACAGATTGGATTACAGATTACTGAAACAAAGAATGATATTCAATGCTTCTCCTAAAAAAAATCGGTATGCATCTGCTATACACATATAAAATGCACAAAGATCAAGGTTAGTTACATTTAGTATGGCATTTTAATTAATCAAGACATTCAATTTGTAAATTCTCCTATTACTTTACATATACTCATGCTGAAAACCACACAAATGCACATTTCAGGAGTTATCAAGAGCTTACCAAAGACAAATGACTTGGTTCCATCTATTTGTGATACAGTGCAGTCTTCACTTTTCCATGAAACCTGTCCTTTTTCATCAACAAGATCTTCATTTTCTCTGAAAGAACGAATCAGGGTTTTCAGGTCACTAGATTATTTCAGGAATAAAGAGACCTTTTCCTAAAAATTAATATGCCCCTTGATAAGTGTTAAAAGTTGGTGGAACTAACCCACACACAAGGTTTGTAGTTTCTGACATCAAAAATGCATACCACACTCTTAGCTGTATGTAAACTAACATGAGAAAGAGTACATAGTTTTACCCAATTATAAATGGAAATAAGATTATTCTTATTTATTTTTCTTAGAGATTAGAATGGCCCCCTCTAATACTCTTCTGGAAGGCACTGAAGACCTGGTTCTGCCAGCGGGCCTGCGGAATCCAGAATGGGATGGAGCCCATCAAATGACTCATGTGATCTGCTGTCGTTGGGGCAGAGGGTGGGAGTTGGGGGGTGATTCCCCAGGTTTTGTTCTATTGTACTTTATTAATTTATTTGATTCTTTTTGTAAGTTTTTATTGTTTTTTATTTTGAATATGGTTTTACATTCTGTAAGCCGCCTCGAGTCGCCATGGGCAATATAAATTCGATAAATAAATAAAGGAAATTAGGAGTCTTCTGGTGCACTTCAGATTGATTAGACACCATCAAGTCCATGCTGATTCTTAGTAACCAGATAGATTTTCTCCATAATGAGTGCATTTCAGACAGAGAAGCCTTTTCAGGAAAACTAGATAGAACAGACAGGTCGGACCTGAATCCAAATCATTCAGATCACAGCAGTGAAACGTCTTCAAAAGAAAAAAACAGAAAGTTCAGTTGCCTCCTGAAAAAGCACCTTTGGGACAACCAAGACCTGAAGGACTGAGAATCTCTAGACATTCAGATCAGTTTAATATTAAACATTTCACCATACTGACCCTTGGAAGGAGGATGGGGGTATATGATTTATCCCTCCATATAAAGTCAGTTCCTTCCTTCTCTGTATCTGTTTAACTTACTTTCATAAGTTCCATACTATGAAAGGAAAATTGGAAAGGAGAATCCTATTATTCCCTCCCTCTATATTATTATTATTATTATTATTATTATTATTATTATTATTATTATTATTATTATTCCTATTATGCCTCCCTCTACATTAGATAAAGTCAGTTCCTTCCTTCTCTGTCTCTCCGTTTAACTTACTTTCATAAGCTCCATACTACAAATGCTACATTGAATTGGAGGAAAAGCGGAGCTACAAAACTGGCAACCAAAGACCCCGAAACAGCAAATTTTAAAAAAAGGCAACCCCTATCTAAACATAATAACAAAAATAAAACCACCTCGCAATAAGTGGCCGCACTCTCACGCAAACGGTAACACCACCTTCTTCCATCATGTCGCCTGGCTTCTAAGGTCTTTTCTTTTTCAAATGGAGCTTCAGTATTTGAATTTTCTGCCAGGGCGCTTCCGATTGGTCGGTTGGCGAGGCAAGACCAAGTTCCTCCCAAGGCGGACTGAACCATTATTCCAGAGAGGGTCGTGGGTCGCCAAAGGCGAATGGATCCAACCTCCTGAGGGGTGGTAAAAAGAAGAAAAAAAAGGGATGGAATTAATCATGATTAGAAGAGAAGTCCATGTGGCATGGATTCCGATCGCTTTTCTTCCAGGAAGGAGAAGCGTGAAAAATGTGTGGCGATATATATATATATATATATATATATATATATATATATATATATATATATATATATATATAGAGTTAAAAAGGCGGGCCTTAGAAGGACGAAGAAACGGGAAAGCGGATGCTGATTGGCTGAAGGAGTCCTTATGTTTAAACCCTGCAAAACGAGAGAGGTTCAGATAGTGTCTCCGCTTCTTTTGTCAGCTGCCGATTTATTTATTTTTATTTATTTTGTCAATCGTTTACAAGATAATAAGTATAAGGATAAACATAGGTATGAATACATGAAATGAATACATATAAGAAAAATAAAAGAAAAAATAGGACAGGGACGATAGGCACGTTGGTGCACTTATGCACGCCCCCTACAGACCTCTTAGGAAAGGTCAATAGTAGACAGTCGAAGGTTAAAGTTTTTGGGGTTTGGGGAAGAAATTTAGAAACAATGCCTGAGTTAACTGATCAGGCTTTAGCCATAGTCAGTGTAAGCATTATGGTTCGCTAAATGCTCACACTGACCACAGCCAAGCATGAATCTGGGATTGTGGGATGAAAGAGAACCAGAAGTCTAAATCAGTTGCATCTGCATAAACAGGTCAGACTGAAATGCTGTTGTAATTAGATGGGGAATCCAAAGTGTAGTCCATATAATGGATGTGTTGGAAGAAATATCCTTCTGGGTTCAGTTCCAAGTGGGGAAAAAGACACTGGAAACACTGGTGGCTGTTTGGAAAGATGGTTTAATGGTGGACAGAACCACATGGCTTGGAGCTTCAAAATGAAAAGGACGATCACATGCTTCAAGATGTTGGGTGAAGGAAAAGAAGGGCCAAGATGCTGAGAGACCCTTAGTTATATACGTTCTGTTGGGCCCCACCTTAATGTTTCCTGTTCCTGTGTAAGAAATGTATCCCATTGGCTGTCAGACTCCCAGGGTTGGGGGTCTTAGCTAACTTTGTAGGCTTTGTTTGGACCCATGGCTTCACTTGAGTGCTGGCTGATGCAATCTTCCCAAGCCAGGTGGTGAGATGGGTAGAGGCCTTTGTTATGAAGAATACTCTGGCCTGGGTCTTAATGGCCTTCCTATTAATGAAGGTGTGGGGGTGAGCATCTGCCTCTCTGAGTTTCCTTCTTTTCCTTCATCCAACATCTTGAAGCATGTGATTGTCCTTTTCACTTTAAAGGTCCAAGCCATGTGGTCCTGTCCATCATTAAACCATCTTTCCAAACAGCCTCCATGTTTCCAGTGTCTTTTTCCCCACTTGGAACTGAACCCAGAAGGATATTTCTTCCAACAGATGGAAACGGAACAAGAGAGATTCAATCTGGAAATAAGGAGAAGTTTTCTGGCAGTGAGAGCAATCAAACCATGGAACAGAAGTTGCCTTCTGATGTTGTGGGAGCTTCGTCACTGGAAGCTTTCAAGAAAAGATTGGACTGCCATCTGTCAGAAATGGTGTAGGGTCTCCTGCTTGGGCGGGGGTTGGACTAGATGACCTACAACAGGGGTGTTAAACTTGATTTCATTGAGGGCTGCATCAGGGTTGTGTTTGACCTTGGAGGCCCGGAGTGGGTAGGGCCAGCTTGACATCGCTTGTGTTTGGGGTGCCTGTGGTGGCCTGAGCACACTGCCAGCAAAAACAGGCTCCTGAACTCCATTTTTGGCTGCAATGGCCTCCTGCAACCTTCTGCCAGTGAAAATGGAGCTCAGGAGGTCCGTTTTTGCTGGCAGAGGCACTGCGGGCCAGTCCTTCACTGTTTCCAGGGCAGTCCCATGGGCGAGATCTAAGCACCCTGTGGGCTGGATCTGCCCCTGGGCCTTGAGTTTGACACCCCTGACTTACAAGGTCCCTTCCAACTCTATTAATCTGAAGTAAACTTGTAAGGAAATCAAAAATTAAATATGGCTACGATTGATTATGTATTGCCTTTGGAAGAAAGAAAGAAGAAGAGAAAGGAAGGGCAAAGATGTATATGTTCAAGATGACGAGGTTGGAAAATAAGGATGGCAAGTATTTGTGTAAAATATGTTTTCTTTGGAATAATATGGACGGTATTGACATCTCATATTTATGAAAAACTGGCTTATGAACATACAGTATCACCATTTTGTCTTACTGCATCTGGCTTTAAGCAAGGTTTGTGAGTTCTCTAAGATTGCCAACAGTTCCATATTTAATAAATTGTTTCCTTGTTGAAATAAAATAGTTAATAAGCTATTAAACATTACTCTTTTTCATCTTGGTGATACATCACAACTGCTGGAAACAAATTTCATTCAAAATTGAGATTTATTGCTATTCCAAACTGCTTTCTTTTTAAAAAAAAAAGCTATTTCAGAGTTTTATTTTTGATTTAGTCATCAAAGTTACTACAAATCATCAATGTATTATACAGAATACAGTATTTATTAGAATACATTTGTAAAAAAGTTTATCCTTAACAAAAACTATCCTAACAGTATTTTTGAGCTTAATCATCCTCGTCCTCGTCTTCCTCTTCCTCCATTTCTTCCATTTCTTCTGCTTCCAGTACCTCCTCTTGTGCAGCCTTGAGTGCCATCTCTTCTTCCACAGTTGGATCAAGGCCTTCAGTGACTTCAGGTCCAGTAATATATTCGATCTGCACTGGAGGTGGCAATGTAGGGTTGAAATTTTCTGGACTGTATTTGTGACCCCAGCCAATGTAAATGTTATCAAATTTCCTAAAACAAAAAGCAAAAGACTCTTAGCATTATTAAAAATGCACATCTAATTAGTGATGCCTCTTTCCTCCAGCCTCTCCCCCACCTAACCCCGGGCAATGTATATCACTCTTTCCCAATCAAGTTGGGACTTCCAAGCCTCAGAATTTCTAGCTAATGTTGGAAGAAATATCCTTCTGGGTTCATTTCCAAGTGGGGAAAAAGACACTGGAAACATGGAGGCTGTTTGGAAGGTTTAATGGTGGACAGCAGGACCACATGGCCTGGAGTTCCAGAGTGAAAAGGAAGGATGATAACATGCTTCAAGGTGAAGGAAGAGATCAAAAAAAGGACTGAGGTGCTGAGAGTCCCTGGGTTTTATAACCTTTGAATTGGAGCTTGTATTCTGATTGGTTGTCAGACTCCCATGAGGCCATGCAGGGGCAACTCTGTAGGCTGACCTGCTGGATGATGAAAGGGCTTTGGGCAATTGCTATAGTTTTACCTGGAGATCTTTCTTATGTATTCTGGCCCAGGCCTTAATGGCCCACCCATTAACAAAGGTGGGGGTGAGTTTCTGCTTCTGAGTTTCTGCTCTTTTTAGAGGAAATATTCTGCCTTTTTAATATTTCCTAGGATATTTCAATTTTCTAGGAGAGGGGTGGGTGCTAACTTCCGACACTAACATGACCATGGAATACTCCAGAATGGGAAAAATTGATCCCCTGTATATATCTTACCAGGTTGTTTCCTTTGTCTATTCTGGGTACACTGTAGAACATCTATTCAAATTTTCTTCAGTTCAAAGGAGTCCATTCTCAGAAAATAGATGCATGATTATAGCTTTAAAAATACATAGAGTGGTATTCCCCTGCCTACACAATTGGCAGCTTATTAGCTGTCAAAAAAACATGTTTATTGGCGTACATCTAGTTTGGCCTTAGTGTGAACAAGTTGAGGAAAGTATGAAGAAAATGGCTTTGGGAACTCTTTGCAATCTCTTAATAATTCATCCAGGCTAAGTCACATGCCTGGGAAGGAGTTGCAATCCACAAGTCTTAAAGTTGCCAGTGTTGGAGATCCCTGCACCTTAACCCATGGGGATTTACTGGACTTCTTTTCCTGGACTTCTGTAGTCACTGGCTAGATGCAACCTATTTTGAAGGTTGGTTTCTCATTCCCACAGCAAATTCCATCCCGTTCTGTCTTGTTTTCAGAGAGTTATCTTGCTGATGGGCAGAGAGTGAATCCCACACTTAATTTGTTTCTAACAGATCAGTGCTACAATTTATAGCTTGGGTAAAAAAAGGATTAAAGGATGCATTGTATTATAGTCATGTATACCAAACTGCCTGGCTTGATCCCAAATTTTGTTGTGGAAAAGATGAATGTTTACATTTCTCAGTAGATGCCACTGGCTTGATTTGAGTGAAAACTGTATAAAAACAGCGTTTTGTTAGTCCTCTATAAATAAGTAAACCAACCATTGATAAAGATGGAAAATTACAAAACAGAGATTTTATAATTGGAAATAATCACAACATTACATTGATCCTGATTGCCTACCTTCCAATAGCAAAGGAGTATGCGCCAGGCCACAAGTTAGCTTGAAGGACAGCAAGGGCATATTGAGGAACTAAATGTGTTGAAGCATCAGAGGACCATGGAGTGATATTTTGAATATCTGTTAAGAACAAATTGATTTTGGGGTATCAGAAATATTTTGTACCAAATTATGGTGTTGGGATAAACTAACAGAAAAAGATCAGAAGCCATAGTCCTATGTGTAGAAAAATAAATCCTTATATTAAAGTTTAATTGTGCACCATGTGATAAGTTGATTTAATAAAATCACTCCATGGATGACCATGACCTGCTTTCTCACTGGCCAAAACATCCATGTTCCCAAAACTTAAGAAGAAAAGAGAACCAGCCAGGTGAGGTTTTTGCTGTAGTACCTGCATCTTCAGAGAGTGGTGTGAGAAGAGGAGGTCCTGTTTCTTGTAACTCTTCTGGCTCTTCTGGTTTCTCTTCTTCATCCTCCTCTTCTTCCTCTTCCTCTGATTTTTGATAGGGATTAACCCAGGTACAGCGCCCCTGCACCCAAAGGAACCAGAGTCAGCGAGGTCAGTGACTTGTTTCATTTGCCTTCAAGGCCAATATATATGCCACACTTCTCTCCACTTGATGTCTCCAGTGCCTTATCTTAGCTCTCCTCAGTCAGGCTTATTCACCTTCAGTGAGCTGCCTGGCATTTTAAAATCATGCCATACCTGAGTGTATGGATCATTTTTTGGTCATATATATATGACAAATATAATCGGGAATGTTTTGATAAGCATATGAGATTTATGAAATATCTTAACTCACACTTCCTATTTCAAAGCGGATGCATTTTTGTTGTCGAGTGCCTACTGCTGGCTGGGTAACTTTGGGCTCTCTCAGCCCACTTCACCTCACAAGGAGGCGACTGGGGAAAAATAAAAGGCAAGAGTGTAAGGTATGTTCACTGCCTTGAATTATATGGATAGTCCCCACTTAACAGTCGATCACTTAACGACTTCAAAGTTACAATGGGCACTCCCTCAAGCTATGAAGAACTAGTTTGGAAGTTTTAATGACTGCACACAAGCGGTCATTTGACCGCATTTCAGGATGTAGCAACAGGCTCACCATTATGGCTGGTTGCAGAATACTTCAGTTACATAGCAGTGAGATAGATAGATAGATAGATAGATAGATAGATAGATAGATAGATAGATAGATGGATGTGTGTTTGTTTGTGATTTCTATTCCACTATTTCCGGGGGGATGATGACACTATATATATTAACTTAATGATCATAGTGATAATTAATGATTGCTGTAAAAAAGTTTTGTCTGGTAATGTGAGTGCCTAGATTTAGGACCCTCATGATTTATATATATATATAAATACACTAAGACATATATACATACATACATACATTATTTTATTTATTTATTTATTTATTTATTTATTTATTTATTGGACTTGTATGCCGCCCCATCTCCGAAGACTCGGGACGGCTCACAACTAAAAGCAACAACAATAAATAATTAAAAAGAGATTAAACCAATTCACAAGCCCAAAAATACAAAAACAAAATTTACAATACTTAAAATAGTTTAAAAACCCATCCCCACCCACAGAAGGGTCACAGCCCGGATTGGTTGGACAACCAGGTCTTCAAATCATGGCGGAAGGTGCAGAGGTCAGGGGCCAGGCGGAGCCCCAGGGAAAGTTGGTTCCAGAGGTCAGGGGCCGTGACATATAACTACATTTAACTACATTAAAGATAATTATGTAAAACCATCCTACGGATGTACAATTATTATCCTATTGCCATCATTCTGATAATATTTTCATTGCTTTAAGAGCAGACATAGTCAATTTCCAGGAACATCCATATATATCTAATCCCAGAGGTTAAATAAACGACACAGCATGGTTCAATAAAGTAAAGCTGATTGTCTTGTCCTTATTTCCTATCAGAATCTTACACCTGTTTCATATTATTAGCTGTGTAATGCAGGTAACAGGTGAGAGGCAGGTTACATCAATAGAAAGATCTATATACATAAATACTGACAGATTAGGGAACCAGTGGCTTTTTGACAAAAGCATATTATATTATTTCCAGCATTATACCATTTCTGATGCTTTTTAGTATGAATGCTTGGAGAACACAAACAGAAAAGAGGTTATTTTGAATTGGTTTTCTTATGTTTTTATTGATCATGTAAAACACTTATGTTATCAGGGAGGCCACCAATAAAGTTTTCTATCCTTGTTCATTAATTTTAATGATGGGAAAAAATTACGGAAGATGGTTTTTCTTTTCTGAAATGCGTTAAGAAAATAAAAATTACTAGAGTTGTAATTGATAGGCACTAAAGCTGTTCTGGGGTTCTAATTTTTTTTTGACACCACTTAGCAACAAGTATAGATTTTGCTAAGCATACCTGTTTTAAAATATTCTGTACATGATGCACCCAGTTGGAAAGGGTATCCAACATCTCTGGCACAGGAATGGGTTCAAAGTCAGGATTTTCTTCATAACTGTCTCTTCCAGCTCCGCCTTCTTCTTCTTCATCTCCTTCTTCTTCTGCAAACTGATAAAACCCGAGTGGACTGACCTGTGTTGCCGCTGAAATGCGGGCAATCTGAGCCCTCAGATAATTAGCTTCATTGCCTGGGAAAGGTGGATAGCACACAATGGCAGCATCTAACTTTCCCACTAAGAACTTCTTAATTTTCCTGGCGTTCACGATCTGAGCTGGGGTCACCTGGGGTAATTTCACCCAAGGTTTCCCTGGTTCATTGCAAACATAGTAAGTGTATTTATTAGCACCGGTCCGGTAATCTTCTTTTGGGATTACGGGTGGTGGCTTGTAGTTGGGTTTTGGTGGCTCATCTTTTTCTTCTTCATCTTCTTCATCTTCATCCCTGGCCTCAATTCCCTCTTTTAGTCCTTCCTCGGCAGTTTCTTCTTCCTCTGCTTCTTCCTCTTCTTCTCCTTCACGGAATTCAACTTCCGCTACAATATAGTTGGCTTCAATACCTAAGAGTTTGCCCCAGAAGCGACATGTTTGGATTGGATGAGTGGCAACCAGTTGTTTGAGGGCAAGGAATATGTGATAGTATTCTTCTGAGCTCAAACCAATTCCAGCCTGTTCAAAATAGTAAGCTGTCTCCATTACATTGGGTAGAGGAGTTTCTGGCTAAAGAGGAAAACCTTCAATTAGGAAGCATAATAATGGAATAGTGTTTCACTATATATATAAGCATTTATTCCTACTGCAGCAATCTTATAATTTAACACTGAATTTAATAGGATTAACTCACAAGTAATACATAGCCTTGACATTTTCCTCCCATGTAATGTTCATTGCAGTGAATAGTCTGAAAAATTACTGTGTGTAAGAGTACAATACTACCTGAATGCTACCTGAATATAGTCTGCTACCTGAATATAAGGTTAATTGGAGTAGCAGATAATCTGCTTTTGATCAAGATGACCAGCATGGTACAAACATACCAAATAGTTTATGAAACTTATGATCAACCCATGGTACAAATTCTATCAAATGGTTGATGAAAATTATGCAGAAAATCCCACATTTATCTCCATCCCTAATCATTTATGTAATATATCTGTGAATGAATATGCACTGCTTGAGATATACTGATACTTGACTTACAATTGTTCATTTAGTGACCGTTTGAGGTTATAACACCACTGGAAAAAAGTGACTTATGACTATTCTTCACATCTATGACCATTGTAGCGTCCCTGTAGTCACATGATCAAAATTTGGATGCTTGGCAATTGGTTCATATTTATGATGGTTGATTTATGATGCCTGCAGTGTCTTGGGGTCATGTGACCACCTTCTGCAATCCCGACAAAATAAACGGGGAAGCCAGATTGTCTTAACAACTGTGTTACTAATTTTAACAACTCCAGTGATTCACTTAACAACTGTAAAATGGGGGAAAACTCACTTAACAAATGTCTCACTTAACAATGGAAATTTTGGATTCAATTGTGTCTGTACATCGAGAAATACCTGTAGAAGGTTTGTCTGTTTATCTATCTCCTTTCTACAACTATGCAGCATGTACATGCCCCATAAAATATGGCAAAATGGAGCAAAATTCACTTAGCAAATGTTTTACTTAGCAATATAAATTTTGGGCTCAATTGTGGTTATAAGTGAAGGACTATTTTATTGGACTGACTCACCAATTCCTCTTCTGGTTCTTGATCTGCGCCATCTCCACCACCTGCCCTTTGGAACAGAGTTTTGTACATTTCAGCCAATTCAAATGTTGGATGTTTTTCAATTTCATCTCGGAGGGTGTCCAATTTCTTTTGGAATCGAGCACACTTTATATCCTTACTGATGTTCTCGATTATATCTGCTGGATTTTCAGGCCGCTCTTCCAGAATCTTTGCCAACATGTCAGAAAGATGGTCATACCTATGTAATTATGAAAAAGAATTGCTACTGACCAACTAGGACCACCAATCACTGGCTCATTCCTCTCCCATGCTACTTCATTAGTTTTAAAACCAACCATTTGTCAGAGAAGACCTATGACACCTGAAGATGTTACAAACTTTATTATCATCAAGATGCTGGGCTCAGAGCATGGAGGACTAACTTTTAGTTCATCCTCCATCACAGAAGCATGGACAGAAATTTTGTCTCAGTCCAACTGATCTCAAAAGGAGAACAAAAAGTGGGAGCATTATGTACAGTGTTGAGCTCCTGTACAAAACACGGAATATCCATGTAATTGTAAATAAATAGTGATACAAGCCTTTGTGGTCTGTAATCCATTTCTTAAGGTAATAGTTGATGCATCCAATGAAGTGAGCTAAATTAGTTACGGCATAATCCTCAAGTATGCCGTAATAAATTTAGAGTGTCAAAAATCTAGGCATCAGTAAAAGGATACTGAAAGTTCTTTGCTGTCATTTAGCAGTGATGCAAATATTTGCCACCCAGGTATAGTAGACTTATGAAATGTATCAATTTTAAAAACAAGGCCACACAATTCAGGTTTTGCTCAAGCAAACTAATCCAATGACAATTCTGGAAACTATTATTTAGCTTGGATTAATTTAAAAGCTCAGTGCTCCTTTATAATCTTTAAAGCTGGGAGGGAGTAATATTTTTAAATAAAGAGCTTGGAGATAAAGGAGATCAACTTCTGTAACTTTTGGAGTTACAGGTTTTGCAAATTTATCAGATCTGAGTTGCAAATATCAGGGTCTTGACTTAAAAGGCTGGAGTTTCCTCTTTGCTGCCATCTAGTGTCTTACCAGGCTTCTGAAGCAGCGATCACATAACTATAGATTTCTTATTTATTGTGGCCCCGCTTCCAATCCAGCTCTAAAATGCACCCGTTGGTTTATACATTAAACTCTGGTTGGACTGCCATTGCTCGAAAACTCACAATGGCCGGCTTCCCACAACCACAAAAGTTAAACGGAGCGTGGAAGGCGAACCCAACACTGTCTGCAATTTTTCTTGTTTCTTTTTTTTCTTTCCCCATGAACAGAGCTGTCTTAACAGCATTATGGGTCCCGGGCAAAGCAGTGTACTGGGGTCCCTATGACAACTACTCACAGGAATAAAAACGGTCAATACAATGAAACATATATTTGCATGTTAGTATTAATTTTTTTAAAAACGCAGTAAAATGTAAGCAATAGGTTGCTCTGTTTATATGACACAAGGTGCATTGAAGGGTTAATGTACACCAGAGGTCTCCAAACTTGGAAACTTTAAGACGTGTGGACTTCAACTGCCAGTTCAATTCTGGGAAATTGAAGTCCACACATCTTAAAGTTGACAAGTTTGGGGACCCCTGATGTACACAGATTAGTATGGGGCCCAGGGGCAAGTGCCCATCAGGCCCAGGCATTAAGACAGCCCTGCCTGAGAACCACTGGCACCTGCAGGTGCAGGTTTCCTGGCCAAGGCGGTTTTTGGTCCCATTCCTCTGCTACTCACAAGCTGACGCCAGTTTTGACGCTGGTTCTCAACAGGTAGGCTTTGGCATTCTTTATTGCCAGAGCCCGAGGACCCGGATCCGGAATTTGGTCTTCGTATAAACTCATCATCCCCAGCTGGGACAGGTAGCCAGGTTCATGGGGCTGATAAGGGCCGTGACCGTCCGACTGCAGGATCTGGCTGCTCCTGGATGCCGAGGTTGGGAAAGTGGTCCCTGGCCTCTGATCCAAGAAGGTGGGTGGCTGCTGCGGCAGCTGCTGCCAAGACACGCCGGCCCTCGAATCCGCCGTGGCGCCCCTCGATTGAAAGAGGGCGCCTCTGGCTTGCTGGGGCTGGTAGATGTTGCCTCGGCCTTCCTGCTGCTGGTCATAGACGCTCACCCGAGGTTGCTCGGGCTGGTAGACGGCGCTTCGCTGGGGGTGCACCCGAGCCGGGCCCAGCGGCTGACTCCCTTCGCGGGAGATCCCGTCCGCATCGGGCACGTTGGGGTCCCCGGGCGTTGCATATGGGGTCCCCGGCTGCTCTTCGGGGGGTTCTGCCATTTGGCAAAAGCGGGTGAGCGCGGGATTTTGCGCTTCGCCTTTTGCAGTTTGCGCCAAGCGTTGCTAAGGTCAATCGGGCAACGTTGCTAGGGAAAGCAGATTGGCTGCGACGATCCTAACGAGGAAGAAGAGCGCCTCCAGTGGTCTCCTCGGGAAACTGTGTTGGGCGGGTCTGCCGGGCATTGTTCAGCCACTGTGCGGAAATTCAGCTTAGCCAAGGCGTGAAGCCAGATCGAGCTGATCCCCCAGGACAGGGGTGTCCAACCTTGGCAACTTTAAGACTTGTGGACTTCAACTCCCAGAATTCCTCAGCCAGAAAAGCTGGCTGAGGAATTCTGGGAGTTGAAGTCCATAAGTCTTAAAGTTGCTAAGGTTGGAGACCCCTGCCCAGGATTGTGGAGATTGTTTTGTGAGCGTGGTCCGGATTGTTTCGTTGATTGGATATCACTGTCTTAAAAAAAATGTTTTAAAGAAAACATAAAAAACCAACACTAATATAATAAAGGGAGAAAGAAGGAAAACTTTAAAAAGTGCAGAGAGAAACAATAAAAAGATAGAAAGAAGCTTCTGATTTCTTCTGCAGCAAATATAACAAAATTATTTCTTAGAATCTGGTTACAAAAAGCTCTCACTGTTTTCTATTGGCCATTTTTAATCATTAAAGCCATCGGTTATAAGTGCATTTTCCCCATTTCATACAAAAACTCTGCAACGAATTTCCAGTCAACTATGAATTGAATGATGATACTGAATTAGGTGCTACAGGTATGCTAATGTTATTGCTAAAAAGTATGAGCTTTTGTTGACATACCAGAAAGAAAAAGAAGTAGAATAATGTATGATAAAGGGGCCAAAACTTTGCTTACAATATGCAAATGGAACAATGATAAAAAAAAAAACTTGGCTAAATGGACTAAAATTTACATTACAGGTGAAACTCGAAAAATTAGAATATCCTGCAAAAGTTCATTTATTTCAGTAATGCAATTTAAAAGGTGAAACTAATATATGAGATAGACTCATTACATGCAAAGCAAGATAGTTCAAGCCGTGATTTGTCATAATTGTGATGATTATGGCTTACAGCTCATGAAAAACCCCAAATCCAAAATCTCAGAAAATTATAATATTACATGCAATCAATAAAACAAGGATTGTACATAGAACAATATTGAGCCTCTGAAAAGTATAAGCATGCATATGTACTCAGTACTTGGTTTGGGCCCCTTTTGCAGCAATTACTGCCTCAATGCGGCGTGGCATGGAAGCTATCAGCCTGTGGCACTGCTGAGGTGTTATGGAAGACCAGGATGCTGCAATAGCAGCCTTCAGCTCTTCTGCATTGTTTGGTCTCATGTCTCTCATGTTTCTCTTGGCAAAGCCCATAGATTCTCTATGGGGTTCAGGTCAGGTGAGTTTGCTGGCCAATCAAGCACAGTAATCCCATGGTCATTGAACCAGATTTTGGTGTGGACAGGTGCCAAGTCCTGCTTGAAAATGAAGTCAGCATCCCCATAAAGCTTGTCTGTGGAAGGAAGCATGCAGTGCTCCAAAATCTCCTGGTAGATGGCTGCGTTGACTCTGGACTTAATGAAGCACAGTGGACCAACACCAGCAGATGACATGGCTTCCCAAATCAACACAAACTGTGGAAACTTCACACTGGACTTCAAGCATCTTGCCTCTCCATTCTTCCTCCATACTCTGGGTCCTTGGTTTCCAAATGAGATGCAAAAGTTGCTCTCATCAGAAAAGAGGACTTTGGACCACTGAGCAACAGACCAGGTCTGTTTTTCTTTAGCCCAGGTAAGATGCTTCTGATGTTGTTTGTTGTTCAGGAGAGGTTTGACAAGAGGAATACAACATTTGAAGCCCATGTCCAGGATCCGTCTGTGCGATGGCTCTTGATGCACTGACTCCAGCCTCAGTCCACTCCTTGTGAAAGTCCCCAACACTTTTGAATGGCCTTTTCCTGACAATCCTTTCCAGGCTGCGGTCATCCCTGCTGCTTGTACACCTTTTTCTTCCACATTTTTCCCTTCCACATAACTTTCTATTAATGTGCTTTGATACAGCACTTTGGGAACATCAAACTTCTTTTGCAACTACCTTTTGAGGCTTTCCCTCCTTATGGAGGGTGTCAATGATGGTTTTCTGCACAACTGTCAGGTCAGCAGTCTTTCCCATGATTGTGATTCCTACTGAACCAGACTGAGAGACCATTTAAAGGCTCAGGAACCCTTTGCAGGTGTTATGGCTTAATTAGCTGATTAGAGTGGGACACTTTGAGCCTAGAATATTGCACCTTTTCACAATATTCTAATTTTCTGAGATTGTGGATTTGGGGTTTTCATGAGCTGTAAGCCATAATCATCACAATTACGACAAATCATGGCTTGAACTATCTTGCTTTGCATGTAATGAGTCTACCTCATATATTAGTTTCACCTTTTAAATTGCATTACTGAAATAAATGAACTTTTGCACGATATTCTAATTTTTCAAGTTTCACCTGTATGCTCTAAACTTAAAGATAATTTTTATAAAATGACCTGCCAGACCTACTGGTAAGTATATTAGAAAAGACTATTTTCCACTGTAATACAATACTTTTAATTTATAAAGGAAATGGTATTTCCTCTTTTGCTTGACAGTCCGGAGTGGGGAGGAAATATTCTACAACAGGGTTACCCAACCTTGACATCTTGTGACCTTGACAACTTGTGGACTTGAACTCCCAGAATTTCTCAGCCAGCCACACTGGCTAGAGAATTCTGGGAATAGAAGTCCACAAATCTTAAAAGTTGCCAAGGTTGGACACCTCTGGACACTACAACTAAGACCAATGGTGACAGTCTAACCATTTGGCAGGAGATTAATGGACCCCAAGTTCAAAGAGGGCAATGCACATGAAAATAGATTGGCATAATATATGGTTGATGTGGCCATCAGGTTGACTTGAAAACATTCTCAGAAACTGATAGAAAAATATAGCAAGTCATGTATCCAGCAGATGGCAGCTGTATTCCAATGATGCTTTCTGGTTTAAAATTCAGACAAGTAACAAAATAATGTAACTGCATCTGTGGACAAAACGTTGAATGTGATAGGATAGTTTTAAAGTGAAAATAATGTGTTATGTTATAGAAATACAACTGAAGTATTACCATGGGATGAAATGTGCATGAAAATACTGTTACAGCCTATTGTGAAAATGCCGCCCCTCCCAAATGGTTATTCTTACATAAAATCTCTTAATCAATTCGGGAAAGAAAACATATTTCCTTCTCTTTATTTCTAGGCTTCTTTTTAAAACAAGAAGAAATGTATCTTTCTGACATTATTTGAAAAAGTATAAAATCACCTTTGGAAAATGATTCAGGGATAGTGTCTGCCTTGAATAAATGAAGTTTACTTATACTCAAAGTTGGTCAAATCATTTTAGTTACTTAGCCAGAAAATTGTGTTGAAGATTGGTTGTTTGAAGCAGCCACTTAAAGAATTTATGGTATGGTATAAAATGTTGTTTACGGATTAATTCCTACTCTTTGTTGTCTGCTATAAACTAAACCAGGGGTGTCAAACTTGTGTTATCATGGTAGCATTGCATGACATATTGGGACTTCCCCTGCTAAACTAGGCAGGGGCATGGCCAGCGCGTGATGCATCCGGCCCGCGGGCCATGAGTTTGACAGCCCTGATCTAAACAGGTTGATCAAATAAAGAATCTTATTATGAACGGTGTAGGAAGCAATTGGGTAAGATGATAATTTCCCCCCATATTTCTTAGCTTTCTTATGGAGAAAATGGTCATATCTTTAATTTATTCAGATGCTTCTGAATAAACTTTAACATTCGTAGGAAGGTAAGATTGAGGCTACCTATCTTATCCCACATCCCTTCCTTAAACATGTATGTCTATAGGATAAAATTTCCTCTATGTTCCTGCCTTTCTGTCTGCACTAAGGCAAACCTGTGTGAGAAGATCAACTGTAAGTGAATGGTTAAAGCAGGAGAGAAGGCAGACCAACATGTGAAATGCCGTTCTTTAATTATTTGAGGAACTTGCTATCATTACATGAGATTCTTTCATACAGTTAGCAAATGTCCTTACTCTTTATTCAATGTTAATTAATAGGGATGAGAGGATTAAACACAATAATTTTATTGGATGATATAAAAAAGTGGGATTCACATCTTTGGAAATGATTGTTCAGTTTTTCATTGAGTAGAAACCAGCTAATACAGTGTCTGTTAATATCAGTGGAATAAATAATTATAATAATTTAGTTCTTAATTTCCAACTGATGCTCCACTGGATCTAACTTATTTTCCTTGTTACTATAATAGAACTAAAGAGAAGGTTTCAAAAGGCTCTAAATTATCTTTGAGGCATGGTTTGTGATGGACTAAATATATGAGCCCTAGCTCAGTCAATCTCTTGACAAATGAGCTTTAAAACAATTAACACCATTGATTCAATGTGCTTTTATCAATGTTAGAAGCTTAAAAGATCTCCAATCTGCCTCCCTTCCTTTCTTGATACCTCACTGGCTCTATGGGGAGACAGGAATTCCTTCAGGGTGGGGTGGGGAGATGCCACAGATGGAGTCTACCTATCTGAGGGCAAAGTTCCTACTTCCACATTTCACACAGGATCAGAGCTCAAAACAGGGGCATCCTGAATGGCATAAGGACACATTGAGACCAATATGTACATACACCACACCCCAAGTTCACACAAAGGACCAGTCCCCTTATAAAACCAAATTCCTGCAGCCCATTTTTTCCATAGTCTACCCTTGAGAAAAGAGCTTTTGTTCTTCAGAATAAAATCTCCTTATTGCATAGTATGATTGGATTTCAATTTTCTTAGATATGTTCTTGCTTCAACCCAACTTGTGAAAACCACAAATTATTCTCTCAAGAAACTGAATTAAGGTATTTAGAACTGACATCAATCCATTCAATTTGGGTTCTTCCTGCTTAAATATTTATAATTGCTGAAGAACATGGTATAGGTTGAAAGGTTTGGGTATTTTTAAAAAACAATTAAAGCGAAGTTTCTTTTTCTTATTTTGTAAGATAGTACTAGTTAAGTGCTGGAATGCTTAACATCTGTGGGAGTTTTGTGACAAATAAAAAAAAATAACTTGGCCCAGAGACAGATGCACGTATTATTCCAGAGTAGAAGTGACAATTTTCTGGAGGTCAAAGCTTCAGTTTTCCATTTTGGGCCTGCTGGGAGAAGCACAAAGTGAGTAGGACATACAAGGCAGTTTTGTTTTTTGTTTTAATAATAGGACTTGTTTTCATATATTCTCCACTTTCCACAAAGGGAAACAATTATGTCAATTATGTTCCCAAGATCATAGAAAGGAAACTTAGAGCTTCTCTTGCTGTAGAAACATTGTCTATCTGCATACAAGTCAAATTAATAAATAAGAAAGAAAGAAAGAAAGATACACTTAAAATGCAATTAGAATCTTAAACTTTAACAAAAATGAATTGCTAAGATCTATTACTTACCTATTTTAAAAACAGTCCTCTTGTGTGATGCAGGCTCAGTCTTATACATATACACCTTGCAATGGCTGATGAAATTAAATGGCAACTGTGGTGCAGCTGAACATAGAAAAAACTAATGCAGCCACTCAAGTTCCTTCCCTCTGTGGAAATGCTATTAGGACTAAGGCAGGAAGCCATTCTTCTCCAGAGGGGGCTGATAGTCAGTCCAGCTGCCTGCTAGAACAAAAGAGCCAATTTAGAATAGAATCTGGATTGATTCTGAGTGGGAGGAGAGAAGATAGAAGCTTCATCATCAACTTGGGATACTAAAAGAGATTATGCACCAGCTAACTGTCAACTTTTTAATTCATTTTAGGTGCATGGATTTGCATCTCATCCACATTATATATTTAAAAAAGCTGTAAGTTGCCTATTCCTTTAACAACTTTTGGCGATTTACAAGATGCAATAAAACACCATTGATCTCCATAAAATGTAGAATAAGAGGAATAACGAGAATGGATATTAAAGACAAATTCTAAAATGGTGGCATTAAAAGGCCTGAGAAAAATAAATATATTTTGATCCTTTCTAAATTATCCAAAGGGGGGAGGTTGCTTCTAGCCCAATAACATTAATATTTCAGTACAGAAAATTCTTTAAAATACTATCAATACTGTCTAAACAAATTAAAACATGATTTCCTAATGAATTTAACTGGAGAATTAAGCACAAATTGATTCTGACCCACTTGATGAAAACAAGAAGAGTCTTTTGAGTTGGGGTTCAGACTGTAGATCAATACGATAGAAGTGGATGTTAATAAAACTACCCTTTCAACATCTATATCATTAATTGAAAAAAGAATTATACCTGTAGACCTAAAAGATGCCACAACTAATCATAGCTAACATCATCTGTCTTCATCCATTTGGGTTTTATTCAGCATCACTAAAAGTGTATTAAATATATTAAGCCCAAATCCTTATTAGGAGGGGGTCATATCACTAGCACCCTGGTTATCCATTTCATCAGATAGCTGGAACCCAGTAATGTGTAAAACTATTAGAAAAATATTTCCCCTTTCTGGTAAGCTCCCTTTTTCACACATTGTCTTTAAAAAAGTTTAAAAAAGAGAGAGAATAAGATTCAGAGAACAGGAAGAAGGTTATTTAAGGTAAAAGAAGATAATTCATTTGAAGGAAGACTGAAGGAATTGAAAACGAGAAGAAAAGGCAGAGCTGGGAATGAGAAGAACAGATAGAAGGGAGGTATGATGGTCCCTGGAAGGACATCACATTGAAGAAAGTAAAAGCCAGTTCTTCATTGTACTGTACAGAAGGCAAAATAATGGACAAAGGAAGCTGAATCCCAAATTAAATAAACAAACCAATCAAATAAACAAACAAGCCCCATTCTAACAGTAAAAGTAGTTCAACAGTGTCCCAATTAATAAGAAATGGATGGTTGCTGATTATTATGTGGCTGTGCGGGTTGTGATGGGAGTTTCCCGATACTCCTATGTTACACCCTCTCTTGCGCGAGCTGCATTGGTTACCGGTTGCCCTCCAGGTGAGATTTAAGGTGTTGGTGTTAACATTCAAAGTCCTTTACGATTTGGGTCCAGGGTACTTGCAGGAGCGTCTCCTGCCAATATCAAACACCGATCGCCCTGTCGTCGAACTCCTCGGGTGCCGTCGGCTAGACAATGTCAGGTGGCGGTGCCTGGGGCCTACTCTGTTGCGGCCCCCACCTTGTGGAACCAACTCCCTTTGGAGCTCTGTTTGGCTCCTGATCTTCGCTTCTTCCGCCGCGATCTGAAGACCTGGTTGTTTGAACAGGCCAGGCTGGACTGACCTCCTGGGGTTTTTAATTATTTTAACGGTTTTTAATGATTGGGCTTGTTAGATTTAATCTTTTTAAAAATATTTATTGTTGAATTGTGTTTTAATTGTAAGCCGCCCCGAGTCCTCATGGAGAGGGGGCGGCATACAAGTCCAATAAATAAATAAATAATAAATTACTTTTAAACCCTTCAACTCAAGGAGTCTGACCAAAGACCTATGCAAGGGTCCTCTTTGTAGACTTCAGCTCAGCATTCAGTACCTTCATTCCAGACAGTCTTCTAACTAAACTAAATCAGCTAGCTGTACCTGACCACACTTGTAAATGAATCACAAGCTTCCTAACAGACAGGAAGCAGCAGGTAGAATCACATCAGATACCTGTACTATTAGCACAAGAGCTCCCCCAGGGCTGTGTTCTCTCTCCACTTCTCTATACCAATGACTGCATCTCAAAAGATCTCTCTCTTAAAATACTGAAGTTTGCAGCTGATACAACAGTGATTGGTCTCATTCGAGACAACAATGAATCTGCATACAAATGGGAGGTTGAACAACTAGCCTTGTGGTGCAACCAGAACAATCTTGAACTAAATACACTCAAAACCATAGAAATGGTGGTACCCTCCTATACAACCACCTCTTACAATATTAGACAACACAGTATCAACAGTAGAGACCTTCAAGTTTCTAGGTTCTATCATATCTCAAGACTTAAATGGACACCTAACATCAAAAATGTCATCAAAAAAGCACAACAAAGAATGTTCTTTGTGCGCCAACTCAGGAAGGTCAAACTTCCCAAAGAACTGCTGATTCAGTTCTACAGAGGAGTTATTGAGTCTGTCATCTGCACCTCTATAACTGTCTGGTTTGGATCCTCAACTAAACAAAACAGACACAGACTTTAACAGTAATTAGAACTGCAGAAAAAAACAATTGCTACCAACCTGCCTTCCATTAAGGACCTGTATATAGCACGAGTCAAAAAAAAGGGCTGTGAAAATATCTACAGACCCTTCACATCCTGGACATAAATTGTTTCAACTTCTACCCTCAAAACGATGCTATAGGGTACTGCACACCGGAACAACTAAACACAAGGACAGTTTTTTCTTGTTTAGCCATCACTTGGCTAAACAACTAATTCCCACAACACTGTCAAACTTAGTAAGACTATATTACTATTCTTCTTCTCATTCTATTATCTATCTCTTCCCACTTATGACTATAACCGTGTTACTTGTAACTTTACAATTTGTATCATTTTATTTGTTTCCTGGTATGATTCGATTGCTTATTAGTAACCTATGACTATCACTAAGTGTTGTAACTTATGATTATTGATGAATATATTTTATTTTTTCTTTATGTATACTGAGAGCTTATGCACCAAAGACAAATTCCTTGTGTGTCCAATCACACTTGGCCAGTAAAGAATTATATTCTATTCTATCTGATAGACTGTTGATTTCCATTTGTTTCTGATATGATCAGGCAGAATAGTGCATCCAGTTCTGTCAATGTCATCTTGGTGGAATGGGAAGCATGCCCTTTTTATTGATTGCCATGTCTGCCTTCTGAAATGACTTCCTTGATAGACTATGCAAGCATTGGCAAAAGGGGCTAAAATATTCTTGAAACATGGAAAACAATAATGCAATGGACTGTGAGAATAACCTTGAGGAACAGGAGGAAGAAGAAAAGCAGGATATCATCAGTTCTCTTGCGGATTAAGGCAGAGAGGAAGGAGTCACTTCTAGACTTGTAATATTCTAGTACTATAAGTTTGTAATAAAAAGTAGTATTTGTCAGGGTGTAGAAAAACAGCTTCCATAAATCCCTCCTAATTAGAGATGATGGACCGTGCCTTTCTTTTGCGGTATACTTTGATTAAATAAAACCTGGAAAATAGTCCAAGAAACATATTTTTATTTACAAAAATAACAAACCTAACTGACTACATTACCAGCACTAGCACACACAGGCATATAAAAAATAAAAAAAGTTGCAGGAAGTTAAGAAAAAAAGTAAAACTCTTGTTTCAAGCATGCGCAGTAAATCAGACATCACAAAACAGTCTTATCTCATGTTGCTATAGAGACAAGATAACAATGTTCTAGCAGGCTTTGCCTGCAAATCTTAGCCTAGACGCTTAGCAGACAAATAAAAAAAATGTAGTGACAGTGTTAGTGTTCATAATTTTGGTTTCCTAGTTTGGTCTATCTCAAAGGGTTATTTGGAAGTAGCTCAGCCAGATGACTTACTTTTTCACTGGAATATGAGAAGGGCAGAGGCATGGCACAATCAGACTTGCAAGATTCTTATTTATTTATTTATTTATTTATTTATTTATTTATTTTATTTTATTTTATTTATATTGCCGCCTATTCACCCATGGCGACTGGAGGCTTACACAATGTAAAACCATATTTAAAACAAAAAATAAAAATACAAAACAATAAAAACTAACAAAAAGAATCAAATAAATTAATAAAGTGCAATAGAACAAAATCTAGGAAAAAATTGCCCCCCAACTCTCACCCCCACTGTGATGACAGCAGATCACCCTAGATTCTAATAGCCAATCTCAATAAAATCTAGTTCTAGTCTTTCTATGGAGTTAGTTTCTGGTCTGTCTGCCTAGTGGAACTGATATCAACCTTGCTATGTCCATAGCCTCATTTTTATGAAATGAACTGAAGGAATAGTGTTCCAGAGATATAGACACATATTTTATTTGAACTCAACTGAATTCCAATAGAAAATAATTTCATATTGATTTTTGTTATATAGAATTATTCAGAAGTTATTTCAACCGATCAGTCAATCATGGCTAGATATGACTGGGTAGAATTATTTTTTTTAAAGTCATTCATTATTACATTTAATTGCTGTCTTTTTTTGAGATCCCAAGGCAGTATACATGGATTTTTTTTCTTATTTTGTCCCTAGCTGATTGGCCTGAAAAAAGAATTACTGGCATAGATCATCCAATAACTCTCTGGTTAAATGTACTTGTACCTAGTTCTTCCTGATTTAGTCCAATACCTAGCCCACAATGCTGCATTGGCACTAATGGAAGCTTTCTTCTATAAGTAACAACTTAGTTGTGTTAGTCTTTAACTATCCTTAGGCTTAACTCATCCTTTTCATGCTACAGCTCCAATTTTGCAATTGCTAATAATAATTTAGTTCTAATGTATTTAGTATTTCATCTAGTTTGGCTCTGGTATTTATTCAATTGCACCCTGCAAATATGGTCACACTCCAGCTCAAAATTTCCACAGATGAGCTTTAGTATTAGGAAACAAAACTTCTATAACTGAATCTTGGCATCTTCTGCTTCCCTACCAAACCTATCAATTTCAGTGGAATTAAAGCTCAGAATAATAATTAAAATGAGCTGGCATGGAGCTATCTGTATTAATTACATATATCTACACTGTTTCAAGTTATATAGGTTTAAAAAATGGTGTTTTGCAGAGTGATCTTATGGCACTTGTCCTGATAGAGTACTGATAGCAATAGGGTTTAATTTAATTTAATTTAATAATGGATTTCTATGCCGCCCCATCTCCCAAAGGACTCAGGGCGGCTTACAGCAATAAAAGTGTTAAGTTTGCATGAAGAGTCAGACGCGAGGAGTTCCAGCAAAGAGTTTATTAAGTGACTACAGCTCGAATAGACCCATCCAGGCTTGGCTACGGCTGCCTCTTAGAGCCTGCAGCCGTAGCTGCCAGCCAATGGGAGTGCAGGGTTTCTTCCCGCACTATTTAAACCAATACCATTTGACATTTTACAAGAACAGTTCAAATAAACCAATAACATTCAAACCTACATACATAACACCCCTCCCCACTAGGTTCAGTCCATACCAAACCCCAACCTATCTAATGTATTCCTTTAAATAGGTGGGGCTCTTATGTGTACGCTGAGACCTTCGTGGTTCAGAAGTTTTAACGTTCTCACCCAGTGAGAGGGAAATGTGTCTGCTGACATTTCCCTGTTGGGACTTCCTGTGAAAGGAGACCCTGTTAGACTGTTAGAATCTGGTCTCTCCTCCCAACCCATCTCCATTCCAATGTCAGCACCCAAGTCAGGTAGTGATGTGCAATCTTCCACTTCTAAGGATGGATCTTGGCATTGTGACAGGGTTCGGATGGTTCCTGTCGCAATGCTCGTTACACGTTGATACTTGTTTGTTGATTTTCCTCCTGTTCCCCCTTCCCCTAGAAGAGACATCAGGTGAGGGACCCAGAGAGAGACAGGGGCGATGTTCCTGAGGGAACCTGGATCTAAGTTGGTCAATGTGCCTGCTCCAGAGGAGGCCATCCTCTGTTTGTACCCTGTAAGAATGAGGGCCAGTGATGTGAGTTATTTCAGCAGGAATCCACAAAGGTTCACCTATAGGTTCCTAGCATAGACAGAATCTCCCACACTAAAAGAACGAACTTTGGAAGTGGAATCCAGTGGTGCGTAAGTGGGATGAAGGCGGTCAAGGGAAGACCTAAGTTTCCTACCCATCAACAACTCTGCTGGGGACAAGTTATTTGATGGGCTAGAGTGATGTGCTGAACACTAAGAAGCTTTTCAAGCTTCTCAGTGATATCCCCAGGACCCAGCTGCTGAAGCTTCTCTTTGGTAAAGCGCCATGCGTTCAGCCCGCCATTGGCGAAGGGTGCCCAGGGGCAGTGAGGGCATGTCTGATACCCTGTTGAGCTAGAAAGGATTCAAAAATGTTAGATGTGAATTGAGGGCCATTGTCAGAAACAAGGACATCTGGTAACCCATGGGTTACAAACAATTTTCTGAGCTGCTTGATGACAGCATCAGTTGTAGTGGATGTCATGGGAATTACCTCTAGCCATTTGGAATATGCATCTACTATAACTAGAAAAGTGTGCCCTCTTGTAGGGCCTGCAAAATCAATGTGGATTCTAGACCATGGGCCCCTAGGACATTCCCATTCCTGGGGCGTGAGGTGGAGCAGGCCTGACTACCTGGCAATTGGGACAAGATGCTACCCAGTTTTCAACCATTTTGTCAATACCTGGCCACCATACATAACTCCTGGCCAAACCTTTCATCCTTACAATCCCAGGATGACCCTCATGTAACATTTCCAAAACCTCCCTTTGCAGTTTTGCAGGAATAACCACCCTGTTACCCCACAAAATACATCCTCTTAATACAGATAATTCAGTTTGCCTGGACTTAAAAGGTTGGGCAAGGTGAGGTAAATCTTGAAGAGGCCAACCTTTCTTAATCCAGCTCATAACAGGTGCCAGCACAGCATCTTTGGCAGTCTCTGGCAATCTCAGCAGCATGGACTGGAAGCTTAGCAACGGTCTCCAGGAAAAAGGTGTGATTTTCAAGTTCAAAGTCCTCCTTGTGGCAAGGTAGTGGGCAACGACTCAGTGCATCTGCATGTCCAATGTCCTTGCCAGGCCTGTGAATCAGTTTGTAAGAATAGGCTGCAAGAAATTCAGTCCATCTCAGCATTCTTGGTGACAGGATATTAGGTGTAGGTTTGTCTCCTGCCACAATGCCTAATAAAGGTTTGTGATCTGTAACAATGGTGAATGACCTGCCATACAGATATTCATGAAATTTCTTAACAGCTGCAACAACTGCTAATGCCTCCTTGTCCAGTTGGCTATAATTCCTCTCTGCTTTAGTCAAAGTGAGAGAGTAAAATGCAATAGGGGCTTCCCTTCCGCTGGGAAGCATGTGGCTCAGCACCCCCCGCACTCCAAAAGGGGATGCATCACAAGTTAGTACAACAGGCAAATTCTCAGAGAACTGTATCAGTACAGAATCAGAAGTGATTTGTTTCTTAATATTGTTAAATGCAGCTTGTTCTTTTCTGCCCCAGACCCATGCAGATTTTTTGTCCAGTAATCTATGTAGGGGTTCTGCAGTGGTTGCTTTCTGAGGTAGAAACATATGATAGAAGTTAATGAGTCCCAGGAATGCTTGCAAATCTGTTTTGCATTTTGGCTGGGGGCTTCTTTGATTGCCTGAACTTTGGCTTGTGGGTGGATGCCATGTTTATCAATCATGTAACCCAAGAATCTACTTTGTCAGTTTAAGTGTGCATTTCCTTCTTTGACTTTTAATCCCGCTTTTTTGAATCTGGTAAGGACTTCTCTGAGTCTTTCGTGTAACTGAGTTATTTTCAGCAGAGATTAAAACGTCATCAAAATAGGGCACCACCCTGGCAACCTTGTAGCATCCTTTCCATAAGACTTTGAAGATGCCTGGTGCCACGCTTACTCCAAATTGCAACCTTTTGCATTTGAAAGCACATCTATGGGTTACAATGGTTTGGGCTTCTGCAGTTGCATCATCAACTGTGAACTGTTGATATGCCTGGGCCAGGTCCATTTGGCAAAACTGTGCCCCCAAGAGAATGTAATAAATGATGCACTACTGGAACTGGATATGCGCTCTGCTGCAGCACATGGTTCAATGTCCCCTTGTACTCCAGATTCTCACAGACCCATCAGCCTTGACTGGTGTGACTATGGGTGTCTCCCACCTGGAGTGGTCAGTGGGCTCTAAAACCCCTTGAGCTATTAGTTTATCTAATTGTGCATCAATTTTTTCCTTTAAGGCAAATGGAACCCTTCTGGGTTTTACACGGATTGGTTGTACCTTGGGATCTGGGTTAAAGGTGATAGGGGTCCCCAAGTACTTGCCCAGTCCTTCGCTGAAGACCTCTGGAAACTCAGACTTCAAGGACTCCTCCCATTCAGAGCTGCTCACGTGATTGATGCCAGTCACCTCGATGCCTAGTGGCTTGAACCACTCAAGTCCCAGCAAACTTGGGCGATCCTTGTCCACGATGGCCAGGGGCAAACGTTTGGTGTGGCCTTTAAACTGCACGTTGAAATCTCTTGCTCCAACTACTGGAATCTTGTTCCCTTGGTAGTCTTTGAGAGTCAGTGCTTGCTTCTGGAAATGTTTCTTCTGAATTTTGGGAAAGAGTCTGTGGATAGTGTCCCATGACACCATAGATAAATAAGAGCCTGAGTCCACTTCCATCTGGCAAGGCCTTCCTTCAATAAACACCTTCACGTGTACTTTTCTGCTTTTTAAGGGTGAAGAATGACCAATAGTGATTGTTTGGTGAGTTTCATTCTTGCCATTTGCTTCTGAATTTCGCCCCATCTTTTCAAGGAAATTATTGGGCTTAAAGTCTTTATCAGGAAACTTTTTCCTAATCGGTGGAGTTCTGGATGATTTGCAGACTCTGGCTATGTGACCCGTTTCTCACAACGAGGCAAATGGAGTCAAAGAACTTGCATTCAGTGCGGGGGGCCCCCCACAGCCTCTGCAATAGAATCCTTGCCTGTTCTTCCCAGAGTCTTTTCTTTCTTCTCCATTCTGAGTCTAAAAATCCCTCTTCTGCCTCACTGCCATCAGAATCAGAGTCTATTTGTTCAATGGGCAGTTGTGGATTTTCCCCATCAGAATGGCTTGAGGCCTGGCTTGAGGCCTTGTTAATCTTTTTCATGGCCGCTGCTGAGGACTTGGTGGCTTCCTGAGACAGCTTCTTCAATGGCCTCTTTAAACGTGATCTTAGGTTTCATTAATAGTTTGCTTTGTAAGACCTTGTCTTTAGGCCTAAAACAAACCGATCACGCATGGCCTCTTCTAAGTTGGTAAAGTCACAAGCACCCCCAATGTCCCTTAAACTTGCCACGAAGTCATTAACATTCTCGCTATCCCCTTGATCCCGACGGTAAAATTCGTGTCTCTTAATGAGGCACGATACTTGTGGGGCATGGGCTCTAAAAGTTTCTAAATCGGGCCATTCCATTACCTTCAGCTCTGCTGCTCCCGCCTTCGCCATTTTGAAGACTGCGGACTGCAGTGCGAGAAAGACCGCCTCTTCCGTCTCTTGGGGATGCCGGTGAGATCGTTCCCTTCCAGATACATGTGAAAACGATCCGCATACGATTCAGTCTTCCGCCGCCCGGATCGAACGGTGCTGGGGGTGTTCAGCGCAGCCATCTCGCTCAGTTGCTTGTTCGCGTCGTCTTCTCTTCAGGGAAATCCCATCCTCGTCGCCAGTGTTAAGTTTGCATGAAGAGTCAGACGCGAGGAGTTCCAGCAAAGAGTTTATTAAGTGACTACAGCTCGAATAGACCCATCCAGGCTTGGCTACGGCTGCCTCTTATAGCCTGCAGCCGTAGCTGCCAGCCAATGGGAGTGCAGGGTTTCTTCCCGCACTATTTAAACCAATACCATTTGACATTTTACAAGAACAGTTCAAATAAACCAATAACATTCAAACCTACATACATAACAAAAAGCAAGAATACAAAATTTAAAAAACTATTAAATAAGAAACCCCAATACTCATATTAAAACATCAAAACCCAGAGGCAATTCAAAACACTTAGAAACCCCCTTCAGTCCAGGTTGGCCGATCGAAAAAGCCATGTCTTCAGGTTGCGATGGAAGGATTGAAGGTCAGGGGCCAACCGGAGCTCCACCGGTAGTTGGTTCCAAAGGGCGGGCACACCCACAGAGAAGGCTTTCCCCTGGGGGTCGCCAACCGACATTGTCTGGCCAATGGCACCCTGAGGAGACTCTGTCTGTGGGAGTGCACAGGGTGATGGGAAACCGTTGCTGGCAGCAGGTGCTCCCACAAATCCCCAGACCTATGCCATGAAGGGCTTTATAGATGATTACCAACACCTTGAATCTCACTCGGAGGGCAACCGGCAACCAATGCAGCTCATGCAGGAGGGGTGTAATATGGGAGTATCGGGACACTCCCATCACAACCCGCGCGGCTGCATTCTGTACCAGTTGAAGTCTACGAGTGGTCCTCAAGGGAAGCCCCATGTAGAGAGCATTGCAGTAGTCTACACGGGAGGTAACGAGCACATGAGTAACCAACCGTACACAGGGCATCTCGTACGCAGGGATGAACATGGTGCTGAGCTTCTTGAGTCCAAAACCATCCTGCACAATTAGAAACAGTATAGAAGCAATGTAGTTGATATTAACAAAATGTGTTTAGTTGCCCATGAACCATAGTTGAGATTTGACTGCCTAAATAGCCAGCATTCAACTACCGTATGTGGATTCTAGCTGTGCTCACCTCATCTGCCATGTGAACTATATCTAGCACTCTGATTGTTTATAATGAAAGATATGTGAAGGATGTAAATATGATGAGAAATTCTGAATGAAGAACAGACTGTTTTGGGAGTAATGTCAACAGTGGATCTTGAAAAAAATGGGCAGGATAAGAAAGGAAAGAGCTAAATAGAAAATGAAATGATTTCATGAAGAGAGCAAATAAGTCTTGTATGAACAAGTATTGTAAGGTAGATTAATCTTGCAACCAAATGGGAATTGGGAAAAGGAATGAGGATGTGAAAGCTACTTCATAACAATAAGGATAAATCCATAAAATATAGTTAAAAACATACCCTTCCCTCCCAAGTGCCAAACCAAACATCTTTACAGTTCAAATACAAAAAATACAAATAAATACAAAATTTATGACAATGTCTAATCCATGCATGTAATTTCTTTGACTTACTACTTATTATATTTTTGCTATTTGCATAACTTCCTCATCCAAAATGAACAGACTGAGGTATATATTTTTATGTATATGTCTTAAGTATACAATATCTAAGTTTAATATCTATTCACATTTTTTCTAACTAGCAAATATTATTATGCTTCTTTCCATCTGTAAAGATTATTATCTCAAGCAAGTTATCAGTTGCTTAGGGCACTTTCTGTAATGCATGCTTATGTGTTGTGATTATAAACTCCATATTTTTTAATCAATTGTATTTGGGTATTATAGTCCCAAAGTTTGGATAGTTGTCATCCTGCTGGTCTTTTGTAAGCTCCTGAACACCTAGTTGTTCCTCTGGGCAGTGGGCTAGGTTGTTGACTGATCCTGTCTTGGTAGTGTGATAGTATATTTTTTCAGTCACTCCAAGTACCATGTATTGTTTTTAAATGGTTTTGTTGGCTGTTTTTAATTGGCTGTTAGTCACCTAGAATCATGCATTAAGGGGTGACTATATAAATTTAATAGATGGGTATATGAATATATAGATATAGATGGCTAATTTGGGCAACCTAGATTAGGCTGCATTTATCTCATAAAACCCATTAGTTATAGAAAATGCAGTGAAAAAATTGAAATTTTCCTACAACTCTATAGAATGAAGTTGAGATTTTGCAGCCATTACATTCTTTATTAAATTATGAATGGGCTCTAGAAGCAGTAGGAACTGCTTCCAACAGATGTTAGCAACATAAGGCTGTTCCCAAGGCAACCTATTATGGCTCTGAAACATAGAACAGTGCTTTCTTGAGAGTGAATGGAGAAACTGTTTTCTTTGTTGAACAAAATCTGCCAGACAAATCAGCAACCCAAATGCTGCCTATTAATTATTTTATTAAGATGCCTAATCATTAATATTAAGAAGAAGAATTTGTTCAACATGCAAAGCAAAAGAAGAACCAGTTCTTATCACCCACCATCTCATAATCCTAGTAATGCCTCCTGAATATAAGCTCTAGCTCTGGGAATTAGGGGAAATCTTTGCATCCTTTGCTATTCTGTCTTCTACTGTAAAATAAAAAGAAGAGAAAGAAAAGGTCATTGGAAATAATACAGTTGAATGTGGTGATGCTTCTCCTAATTAAACATGCAAAAGCAAATAATATCTTAGGTGGGTGCTATGGGTCACTTCCCAAAATTATTGGGGAGAATCATTTTAGACAATTTGCAAGCACAGCATATCTTTGTTATTCATTAAACAACCCAACTTCTTTTTGAGCCTGAAAGAATGTGGTGTAGCCTCTGAAACATATAAATAGGGATTGCCTAGAACAGGCGTGTCAAACTCAATGTCCGGGAGAGCCTGTGGTGTACTTAGATCTGGCCCCTGCAGCCACCCTGGAAACAGTGAAGGACTGGCCCAGGGTGCTTCTGCCAGTGAAAATGGGCTCCTGAGCTCTGTTTTTGGCTGCCACGGCCACCTGCAACCATCTGCCAGTGAAAACAAAGCTCAAGAGGCCCTCTCGAGCTCCACTTTCACTGGCAGAGGGTTGCAGGAGGCCATGGCAGCTGAAAATGGAGCTCGGGAACCTGTTTTCACTGGCAGAGTGCTCCAGCCACCACAGGCGCCCCTGACAGGTAACAGATAACAGATAACAGATAACAGATAATCAGAGTTATTCAGTTTTGTTCACCACATTACAAAAAAGATGTTGAGACTCTAGAAAAAGTACAGAGAAGAGCAACCAGAATTGTTAAGTTTGCATAGAGAGGCAGACATGGAGTGCTTCAGCTCTTAATTTTATTGTGACTTCAACTCAGAACGGACCCAATTTGGCTTAGCCGAGGCAGCTATATATAGCTGGCTGCCTCGGCTGACAGCCAATCAGAGTGCAGGGTTTTCCCGCACTTTTTAACCAATGATTTCAAACACTTTACAAGAACAACCAATCAATTCAAACTCTGCATACATAACACCCCTCCCCACTAGGTTCAGTCCATACTCAAACCCCATCTATCTAATGTATTCTTTTAAATAGGTGGGGCTCTTACGTGTACATTGAGACCTACGTGGTTCAGGTGTTTTAGGGTTCTCACATTGTGAGGGAGGAAATGTGTCTGTTAACATCTCCTTACTTGGACTTCTAGTAATGGTAGAACCTGTTTGGTTACTACAACCTGGTCTCTCCTCCCAATCCATCTCCAACCCAATGTCAGCACCTAAGTCTGGTAGTGATGTGCAATCTTCCATTTGTAAAAATGGTTGTTGGCACTGTGACAGGTTTTGGGATGGTTCCTGTCGTGTTAGCTCATTACACATGGGGTTGATTCTTGCTTGCTGATTACCCTCATAATCCTCCCCTTCCCCCCTAGAAGAGGCAGTAGGTATGGGAACCAGAGAGGAGCAATGGCGATGCTCCTGAGGTAGTCTGGATCTTAACTGATCAATGTGCCTGCTCCAGAGGACACCATCCTCAGTTTGTACCCTGTAAGACCTGGGGCCTGTGATTTGGGTTATCTCAGCAGGAATCCATAATGGTTCACCCACAAGGTTTTTTGCATAGACAGAATCACCCACAGTGAATGTGCGAGTTTTGCTAGTGGAATCTAGTGGTGCGTTGCGTAAGTGGGATGAAGGTGGTCAAGGGGAGATCTGAGTTTCCTACCCATCAACAACTCAGCTGGGGTTAAGTTAGTTGAGGGGTTGGGAGTGATATGCTGGACACTGAGTAGTTTTTCAACTTTCTCAGTGATGTCCCCTGGACCCAATTGCTGAAGTTTTCCTTGGTAAATCGTACCATGCGTTCAGCCTGGCCATTAGCCGAAGGATGCCCAGGGGCTGTCAGGGCATGTCTGATACCCTGCTGTGCTAAATATGATTCAAAAAGGTTGGACGTAAATTGAGGACCATTGTCAGAAACAAGTACATCCGGTAACCCATGAGTTACAAAAAGTTTCTTAAGCTGTTTGATGACAGCTTCATCTGTGGTGGATGCCATAGGGATAACCCCTAGCCATTTGGAATATGCATCTACTATAATAAGGAAAGTGTGCCCTCTGGTAGGGCCAGCAAAATCAATGTGAATCCTGGACCATGGGCCCCTAGGACATTCCCATTCCTGTTTGGGGGCGAGAGGTGGGGCAGGCCTGACTACCTGACAGTTGGGACAAGATGCAACCCAGTTTTCAACCATTTTGTCAATACCTGGCCACCATACATAACTCCTGGCCAATCCTTCATTCTGACAATCCCGGATGACCCTCATGTAACATTTCCAAAACCTCTTTTTGTAGTTTTGCAGGAATAACCACCCTGTTACCCCACAAAGTACATCCTCTTAATACAGATAACTCAGTTTGTCTGGATTTAAAAGGTTGGGCAATTTGAGGTAGATCTTGTAGTGGCCAACCTTTTTTGATCCAGCCTACAATAGGAGCCAATAAAGAGTCTTTGGCAGTTTCTCTGGCAATCTCAGCAGCATGGACTGGAAGCTTGGCAACAGTTTCTAGAAAAAAGTTGTGAGTCTCAGGAGCAGGGTCCTCAGTGTGTGAAGGAAGTGGGGAGTGACTCAAAGCATCAGCGTGCCCAATATCTTTTCCAGGTCTGTGGATGAGTTTGTATGAATAAGCAGCAAGAAATTCAGTCCATCTCAGCATTCTTGGTGACAGGATCGTGGGCGTTGGTTTGTCCCCTGCCACAATGCCTAAATGAGGTTTGTGATCTGTGACAATGGTGAATCTTCTGCCATATAATTTCTTGACAGCTGCCACAATTGCCAAAGCTTCCTTGTCCAGTTTCTCTCTGCTTTAGTCAAAGTGAGAGAGTAAAATGCAATAGGGGCTTCCCTTCCGCTGGGAAGCATGTGGCTCAGCACCCCCTCCACTCCAAAAGGGGATGCATCACAAGTTAGTACAACAGGCAAATTCTCAGAGAACTGTATCAGTACAGAATCAGAAGTGATTTGTTTCTTAATATTGTTAAATGCAGCTTGTTCTTTTCTGCCCCAGACCCATGCAGATTTTTTGTCCAGTAATCTATGTAGGGGTTCTGCAGTGGTTGCTTTCTGAGGTAGAAACATATGATAGAAGTTAATGAGTCCCAGGAATGCTTGCAAATCTGTTTTGCATTTTGGCCTGGGGGCTTCTTTGATTGCCTGAACTTTGGCTTCTGTGGGGTGGATGCCATGTTTATCAATCATGTAACCCAAGAATTCTACTTTGTCAGTTCTAAGTGTGCATTTTTCTTCTTTGACTTTTAACCCCGCTTTTTTGAATCTGGTTAAGACTTTTCTGAGTTTCTCGTGTAACTGAGTGTCATTTTCAGCAGAGATTAAAACGTCATCAAAATAAGGCACCACCCCGGCAACCCTTGTAACATTCTTTCCATAAGGCTTTGGAAGATGCCTGGTGCCACGCTTACTCCAAATTGCAACCTTTTGCATTTGAAAGCACATCTATGGGTTACAATGGTTTGGGCTTCTGCAGTTGCATCATCAACTGTGAACTGTTGATATGCCTGGGCCAGGTCCAATTTGGCGAAAACTGTGCCCCCGCCAAGAGAATGTAATAAATGATGCACTACTGGAACTGGATATGCGCTCTGTTGTAGCGCATGGTTCAATGTCCCCTTGTAATCTCTGCAGATTCTCACAGACCCATCAGCCTTGACTGGTGTGACTATGGGTGTCTCCCACCTGGAGTGGTCAGTGGGCTCTAAAACCCCTTGAGCTATTAGTTTATCTAATTGTGCATCAATTCTTTTCCTTTAAGGCAAATGGAACCCTTCTGGGTTTTACACGGATTGGTTGTACCTTGGGATCTGGGTTAAAGGTGATAGGGGTCCCCAAGTACTTGCCTAATCTGTCACTGAAGACCTCTGGAAGTTCAGACTTCAAGGCCTCTTCCCACTCAGTGTTGCTCATGTGATTGATGCCAGTCACCTCGATGCCCAGCGGTTTGAACCATTCAAGTCCCAGAAGACTTGGGCGATCCTTGTCAATGATGGTCAGGGGTAGACGCTTGGTGTGGCCCTTGAACTTCACGTTGAATTCTCTTGTTCCAACTACTGGAATCTTGTTCCCTTGGTAGTCTTTAAGAGTCAATGCCTGCTTCTTGAAATGATTCTTCTGAATATTTTGTAACAGTCTTTGAATAGTGTCCCATGACACCATAGAAAGGTATGAGCCTGAGTCCACTTCCATTTGGCAAGGCCTTCCTTCAATCAGTACCTTGACATGAACTTTTCTGTTCTTTATAGAAGATGAATGACCAATAGTTACTGTCTGATGAGTTTCATTCTTCCCCTTTACTTCTGTGCTGCACCCCATTTTCTCACTGAGGTTGTTTGGCTTGAATTCTTTGTCTTTGTTTGCAGCAAACTTCCTTCTGTTTGGCGGAGTTCTGGATGATTTGCAGACTCTTGCTAGGTGTCCTCTTTTTTCACAATGGAGGCAAATGGTGTCTCGAAACTTGCATTCAGTGCAGGGGTGGCTTCCCCCACAACCTCTGCAGTAGAAATCTTGTCTCTTTCTTCCCAGGTCTTTCTTTTTCCACTCCATTCTGAGTCTGTAGATTCCTTCCTCCACCTCACTGCAATCTGACTCAGAATCTAGTTCCTCACAATGATTTGTGGTGGACTTTTCCCCATCAGAATGGCTTGTGGCCCTGTTCATCCTCCTCATGGCTGCTGCTGAGGACTTGGTAGCTTCTGCTGAAGAGGCTTCTTCTATTGCTTCCTTCAGCGTGATCTTAGGTTTCATTAATAACTTGCTCTGTAACACCTTGTCTTTAAGGCCCAGAACAAAACGATCGCGCACGGCCTCTTCTAAACTGTTGAATTCGCATGCACCCCCAATGTCTCTTAAACTTGCCACAAAGTTATTTATGCTTTCATTTTCCCCTGAGACGGTAAAACTCGTGTCTCTTAATGAGGCACGATACTTGTGGCGCATAATGGGCTCTTAACAGCCTTTCCAGATCAGGCCAAGCCATTACCTTCACGTCTGCTGCTCCTGCTAGTGCCTTCGCCATCTTGAAAACTGCCGGTGAGTAAAAACTGAAAAAACTGCCCTCTTTCGCTTCTTGGAAATGTCGGCCAGATCATTTCCTTCCAGATACATTTGGAAATGATCTGCACACAACTCCCAGTTTTCTGCCGTCGGATCGAACGGGGCTGGGGGGAGTGTTCAGCGCAGCCATCTCGCTCTTCTTCTGTTCCGCGTTGCCTTCTCTTCAGGGGAATCCCACCTTCGTCGCCAGTGTTAAGTCTGCATAGAGAGGCAGACACGGAGTGCTTCAGCTCTTAATTTTATTGTGAGTTCAACTCAGAACGGACCCAATTTGGCTTAGCCGAGGCAGCTATATATAGCCGGCTGCCTTGGCTGACAGCCAATCAAAGTGCAGGTTTTCCCGCACTTTTAACCAATGATTTCAAACACTTTAAAAGAACAACCAATCAATTCAAACTCTGCATACATAACAAGGATGATTAGGGGACTGGAGACTGAAACATATGAAGAACAGTTACAGGAACTGGGCTTGGCTAGTCTAGTAAAGAGAAGGACCAGGGGAGACATGATAGCAGTCTTCCAATATTTGTGGGGCTGCCACAGAGAGGAAGGGATCAATCTATTTTCTAAAGCACCTGTAGGCCAGACAAGGAATAATGGATGGAAACTGAACAAGGAGAGATTTAACCTGGAAATAAGGAGAAACTTCCTGACAGGAGTGACATTGAGCTGGCCATGCCACCTGGCCACGTCCCCCTGAGGTCAAACACAACCCTCAATGAAATAGAGTTTGATACCCCTGGCCTAGAACTTCAGAGGGCCAATGTGCTCCCATTTACTTGAGATCTAGAATACTGCCTCCAATCATGCTTAGAATTGTAGAGGTGAAAGAGACCCAGAAGGGAGCTTCTAGTTCAACCCTCTGCCCAAGACAGGACTCCTTGTCCTGAACAAATGGTTGTCCAATATTTTCTGGAAAATCTCCAGCAATGGAGCACCCACAAATACAGCTGAACCATGCACAACTCTACAACTGTCCCAGGAAACATTCTTCTGGGCTTTAATGACTGGAAGACAGCTGGGAAAATGTCACTTCCTGCTTTTTCTTTTTTCTTTTAGGGAATAAAAACTAAAAATAATAAAGCCCAAGCAGGGTACGCACCACTGTGGGCAATGCTGCTGAAGTTATCTTCCCCTTTTTTCCATTTTTCCAGATTCACTATGTTTTTGTAAAACTACTCTAGCACTTGGCAGCAGGAAGAGAAGGTTAATGTTCTTGTTCACCCTTTAATCCTTATTTGGATGACAGAAGTGGCCAGGAGGCATAATTTTGGCCCTACATAATTACAGAATGTTCTGAGCTAAAATGATTCTCTTTTCACTCTGTCACACAGTACTTCTTGGTTAGCCCAGTTAAGTTTGTAACATGAACACAGCCTGTGAAGATATGGAAAGTCGTTTATTTTTTTATTAACCATTTAACTTTATTGCAAACCTAATGGAACACAAAGGACGTTCTGCAAGGAGATAGATCTGAATGCCATCTTTTTGCATTGGTTCTCTAGGCAACATTGGCATTCACAGAGTCCTTGATTTATTCCTGATCGCTCTGAGCTGGGCTGACTGGATGGGAAAATAATACGAGGTAGTTAAAAATAGAATTGTCAGGTAGTGACAAAGATCCTAAAAATAGGTACTCTAGAAAACAATAAATCAACATTATCAGAACTAACATTCCACAAAAACTCCACCAACTACTCTAGCCCAAGGCCTAGAGCAGGGGTCCCAAACTTGGCAACTTTAAGACTTGGGTACTTCAACTCCCAGAATTCTCCAGCCAACTGGAGAATTCTGGAAGTTGAAGTCCCCAAGTCTTAAAGTTGCCAAGTTTGGAGATTTCTGCTCTAGAGAAATAGTTGGGTTATGAGGGCTTCTTTAAAGGGAGTCAGGATGTGGCAGCTATATAGAATGTCTAGGGCCAAACTATATGAATTCCAGGAAATTTTATGGCAGAGAAGATAAAATTTCTGACTCCTATCAGATGGTACTCTTTAATCCAGGGCTATCTAACTCATGGCCCACGGGCCAAATGTGTCATGTGATGGCCACGTTCACGCCCGGTTTAGCAAAGGGGAAGAAGTCCTCATGCATGCACTGAATCCTCTTGTACTTTTCCACATCTAAATTACTCCAAAACTTTGTTCCTTTGTCCCATCCAGGCCTTTATCAATGCCTGATACAGGAATCTTAATTTGGGAAAATATTAAAAATTCCCCTTTGAAGGGCTTTAAACAAAATTAGGGTATCTGGTCTTTATTTATTAAAATTTTATGCAATTTTGAGCAAGACTGATTGGAGAATTCTGAGAGTTAAGTCCATACTTCTTAAAGTTGCTAAAGGTAAAAACACCGGTTTATACTACTTTTTAAAAAAATTCTTTGCCAAGAAAAAGTGCAGCCAGTTTTCTGCAACTGAGGTCAGGGAGACTCCGGAGAGAATGACAGGTGAATTCGTGGAATGCATACACTGCTGAGATCTAGATTAACCAACTGTTTTAGGGTCAAAACTAATCAGCAACGTTCATTGATTTCAGCATTTTAGCATTTTCAGAGAGTCAGCTGTCTGAATTCCTATATAAAATATGTATAGAATTGTAGTGCTATTAGCTCCATTTATTAGAATGAAGGTATATTTTCTGGTATAAAATACTATGACACATTATCACCTCTTGTTTTTCTCTTATCAGCTGTGGAGACAAAGCATATGAAATGAGAACCTTTGATTCCTGCTATCTTATTTTTCAAAGCTAATTTTAATGCTTTGCATCTGTTGTGAAATTTGGTTGCAGAACTGCAGATCAGTTTTTCATAATCTGGATGCACTTACAATAAATATAAGGATATTCCTGGAAACATTTTTTTTATCATGCAGTTATTCTACTCTCATTTATGGAATAATAGAAGAGATCCAGATGGTGTGCTCTTCACTGAAACTTCCTTATGTTTTTCTGTTATTCCTATCAGAATAAGAAGCCATTTTATAACAAGAATGTGAGAGCTTAACAATGCCTTTTGATTGCAGAGCAAGGAGTCATCCATTGGAAATGTTTTTCTCCAATGCTGTAAATTCACAGCCTCTCAACTCATCACATAGAACAATCATCCTCAACTTAGATGGGAGGGATGCTTTCAGATATGTGGGATTGCTAAGGCATACGGAATTTACTTGGGAGAATTCTGAGAGCTGGGTCTCAACACATTTAGAGGACTCCAGGACTCCAGAAAATGCTGAAAGAGAAAGAGGAACCATACTAACTTCCTGTATGAATGGTGCTTTACTCTGGAACTGAGTAGCCAATAAATAAGTATGAGAGGCATGCAGTCCTTGATGCTCTCTGAATTTGGTTATTTTCTTGCAGATGTTTCATTACCCAACTAGATAATATATCAGAGTATGTAGACAAAATTCCTCCAGGTAGCACTGATTTTTGTTACCTAGTTGAGTAATGGAACATTTGAAGAAAACAACCAAGCTCAGAGAGCATTAAGGACTCCACAGTTGAACCCTAAGCTACAAATATTCTCTTCTTTAAGTATGAGAAGCATTCTGATTTCAATCAGAATGTACTAGAGCAGGGGTGTCAAACTCAAGGCCCGGGGGGCCAGATCTGTCCCACAGGATGTTTAGATTTGGCCCATGGGGCCATCCTGGAAACAGAGAAGGACTGGCCTGTGGTGCCTCTGCCAGCAAAAATGGAGCTCCGGAGGACTGTGTGAACTCCGTTTTTGCTGGGAGAGGGTTGCAGGAGACTGTAACCAAAAACAGAGCCAAAAACGGAGTTCGGGAGCCTGTTTTTGCTGGAAGAGCACTCAGGCCACTTCAGGCACCCAGACACAAATGATGTCGAGCTGGCCACACTCACCCTGGCCTTGCCCACCCCAGCCCCCCAAGGTAAAACACAACACTGATGTGGCCCTCAAATTGAGTTTGAAACCCCTGTACTAGAGGAAGACGTCAACTCTCTTCCCTAGAAAACATAGCTTTGATTCTCTTTGTTCTTTTTAGTTAGATTGTCAAGTCAAATTGTCTACAGTGTAAATCATCAGGTAATTAGGTAGCATGCAATAGGGGGGCAAGGAACCTTAATCCTTTTATATGAGGGATAGGCCATCATGGTTTTCCATATGGGAGAAAGTGGCATTACTAAAAGATAATCAGGACACCAACATAAGGCAAAAGGTTTCTATCATATTCCAGAATTCCATACTGACAGTCTGCCAGAAAGGGAAAAATGTTTTTCATTTCTCAGTAGGACTCTGGTTAATATGATATGTAGTTGAATTCCAAGCTCATTTTTATTCTCTGTACTTTTTGTGTTGAGGCACAAATATCTGCTTATGGCATAAAAGTGACAAAATGGCCTATAATAAATCACATACATAAATAAATTTGACACACATATTTTAGAGAGAGATAGTTATTTTTTTTCTTTGCATCTCTTTCACAATGTTTTGAAATATTGCCATGATGTACCACATTAGAGTATCAGAAAGTTTAGCATTCTTAACTATCATTTTTATTTTGTCTTTTATTAGATAGATTCAGCAGCATGCAAATCTAATAAACTAGGATGAAAAGAAGAACAAAATCACAATATAAATTAAAATGCCCATGGTGCAAACTAAGAAATAACGGAGAGCAACATTTACAAATAAATAAAAGCAGATCAATGCCTCATTGATCTCCAGATGTCTTGTGGAAAATCTTGAACCATTAGCAACATAGCTGAGTCTGACTGAAAGCAATTATTCTTTAATTTGCTAATGTATTCAGCCATTCAACATTGTTGAATATTTGACTTATATTTATTTATTTGTTTACTCCAGTGGCCAAGAAATGGAGGTGAGCATCATGCCCTAGAGTCAGACTTAACTCACAGGAAAATATTTCCCTTTTTATTTATTTAGTAGTGGCACAGTGGTTAGAATGCAGTATTGCAGGCTCACTCTGCCTACTGCCAGGAGTTCGATTCTGACTCAGTCTTCCATTCTTCTGAGGTCAGTAAAATGAAGACCCAGATTGTTGGGGGCAATATGCTGATATTGTCAAGTGTCCGGAGAGTGCTATAAAGCAATTTGGAACAGTATATAAGTCTAAATGCTATTGCTAAGTACTAATATCTACTCTTAAGCAGTACATACACTGGTTTTATTTGCTACTTTCATGGTTTTCTTAAACTTGCAAATGATGAATTATTAATAGAAAAATTAAATTATTTTTAAAGAAAAAGCAAATACAAGTTCCAGGAAGGAATGGAATATAAATTGGGATTCTAGCATAATGTACCATCCTGCCATAAAAGTAGTACTCATTCTTACATTCCCTATTCTAAGAATACAGCTCCAAACATTAGCAGTGGATAGGGCTAATCACAAGCTAATTAGATTTACATGTTAACAGAGCCTGTTTCTTAAATCAGGGGTCCCCAAACTTGGCAACTTTAAGATTTGTGGATTTCAACTCCCAGAATTCTGAGAATTGAAGTCCACAAGTCTTAAAGTTGCGAAATTTGGGGACCTCTGCCTGAAATGATCATACTGTGAAAAATAAGCTTTACCCAAATGTCATCCCTTGTTCAAACCAGTGTTGCATCACTGAAAAGCAGAGTAGGATTTACATAGGTACACTTTACAGAGTACGTGAAATAAAAATCTTAAATTGTGTGGACAGTTTTCAAATACTGCCCAAGTCAATAATATGCTTCAATGGGATATAGCAGAATCTTTTTAAAGCAATGCATCTTAGTATATTCTAAATGTAAAACAAACAAATCAGCCCACAGCCCATTATTGAACTGCTATAGGAGAAGAAGTGGTAGAACCTGGGGGCAGAGTTAAAAGAGGGATCAGCCTAGAATTCCTGACTTAAACCACTTGTACCTACTTACAGTAGAATTCTAGACTAATCTCTTTTTTAACTCTGCCCCAGGTTCTGCCAGCCCCTCTACAGCTGCTTTGCAAAATACTTTTCCTTATGATAACTTTTGCTACAAGATACTGACCCCTTCAATAGAGACAGTAGGATGTAGATTTGGGCAACTCTGACAGAAGCAATAGCTGCACTAATCTACAACAAAGCTCTCTCTGAGCCTTTTGCTCTTCACCGCCAGCAACTCTGAACAGAGACAATTTATCATTACTGGTTTTTCTGCCCCCCCACCCCCATTCTGCCTTTTGCTTCTGATTCCAGACTGAACATCTCTCCCCTTTCCTGATACATAGCCAGGGTTCTACACAAGTCCACAGCTGTTGGACCATCTGTTAGCAAGGCCAGCTGATTAACACTCAAGGGAAGATTCAAAGTGTTGGCCAAGAAAACGAGCAGACATGATGTTGTTTGGATTCTCCCAATACTATTTAACACTTACATACAGTGCTGGGAGAGGCTGCCTGCTGGTTCCAGTGAGGTATTGCCAATATGCTGATGACACACAATTATATGTTGCTACCCCAGGCTAAGACGAATGCTGCGGGAGTCCTAAATTGGTGCCTGGATGCAATCAGAATCTGGATGAGAAGAAACAAGCTGACAAACCTCTGCCAAGACTAAGCTACTTGTTGCCAGTAAGCATTGGAATACTTCTTTAAAATTGGTCCACATCGGTTGCCCTTGATGGAATAGTGCTCCTTCTGAAGGAGTGCATGGTCTAGGGGTCCCTTTGGACTTATGGCTCCTGCTGAAACAGCAGGTAAAAGCCATGGCTGAGGGAGGGTCTTTCTTCACCTTAGGCTGTAGATGGACATCTGATAGGTTTCAGTGATGGCCCACCTTATTCTCAGAAGTGATGATAGTGGGCCTCTCTTCTTGAATTGAAAAGGCAGAATAAAACCTTCTTTGTTATCTTATTTTCATAGGAGAAAAAAAATGCTATGAGGGAGCAACAAAACCATCCTGCCTGAAGACTAAAAAGAGCCAACGTAAGAAGATAAATCCTCCCAAGAAGTTACAGGTAGGACACTGAAGAAATTCTTGCCAAGAGTAAATTTTCTCATTTCCTCCTGAAAACATGGGGAAAAAAATGTTCTTTCAGCATTTGCTTAGGTACAGGAGCTGAACTGAAAATAAACTTGAGTTAGGATTTGAATGAAAATCATCCAAATTGTGACTCGCACCAAAGCCACTGTACTACTGTACACTAAAGAAAGAACACAATCCTGTCAGCGTAACTGGATGGTTGGCTGATAAGAAGCTCCTGAAAAATGATAACCTATACATATTGTAAACTCATCTTGTAAAGCATGATTATGCTAAATGATTCTGATGAATTCAAATGGCGATTTAGAGTTTTCAGAGCTGAGACTTTTCTTTTTTTTAATTACTCTATAGTTTATTTAAGGCTGAATGAGGCTGGCACGTATATTTGTAGTGATGAACAGTTACCCTATTGGCAGAATCTCTTCCTTCATTATGCCTCTGAATTACTAGACTTCCACTGCCTTAGCAGATCTTTCAAGGAGCCAAGGTAGACTGATGGCTTTGCGGCACTCCTTCATAGGAACTGTCAGGATTTTTTAAAACATACAGTCAGTGAAATGTGTACAGGAAAAAGAAAAAAGAGGGTGCAAGCAAACAAAAACATTTCTTTATTTAACAGAACAGAGGTGAAGGATTTTGTTTCTCCAGGAACAATGGCATCAACGCAACAGTATTTTGCTGTTTTCATTGAGAGCTGTGAAAGAAACAGATGGCAATTTGGAAGTACACCTTGATTTAAAGTTAGCATACTATATCATAATTTTCTTCATCTGGTCATCTACACATTCTTCTGTATTTGAAAATTGAATATCCAGCCTAGTCCTGGTTATCAAAGGATTGTTACTAAAAGGATGAAGGATGCTCTAGCAAAGTGGCCAATATTAATTGGGTGTAAAAGTGAAGATATTCTGTTAAGATATTCTGTATCTTAATCCCTCCCCCCCTCTTTTAATAAATCTAGTTAGAGAAGCCTCTATCCAAATCTTTTCTTTGGGCACTCTTGACTCTCAAGAGTTTGACTTTCTCTCTGCTAATCAGAAAAAGATTCTCCTTTTAATATCAGGCAAAGGTTGCTGACTGAGATACTAAAAATGAATGGGATTTAAAATCTACCCTGAGTCTCACATATAAGCTGAAATTTGAATTTCATTTCTCAGGTAACAAACTGGCACAGGGATAGACATCTGTCCTTAGGTTAGCTAACTTTTCTTTTTCTTTTAGAGCAGAGCTCCCCCCTTCTTTTGGGCACCAGGGACCAGTTCCATGGAGAAAGGTTATTATGCGGACCGGAGGGGGCATGCTGCCTGCATCCTGTGGATGGGATTTTGATTGTTTGTGCGGCCCAGTTGCTTGCATACTGTGGCTCAGTGCTGGTCCGTGGACCGGAGGTTGGGAACCCCTATTCTAGAGAATAGACTAAGAAATATGCTTTACTATTAGTTCTTAGTTTAGCTTAGCTTAGCTTAGCTTAGCTTGGCTTGGCTTGGCTTGGCTTGGCTTGGCATGGCATGGCATGGCACGGCACGGCACAGCACAGCATAGCATAGCGTAGCATAGCATAGCATAGCATAGCAGAATTGGAAGGACCCTGGACATTTTCTCCTCCAACCCCCTGCTTAGGCAGGAAACCCTACACCACTCCAGACAAATGGTTATCCAATCTCTTCTTAAAAACCTCCAGTGTTGGATCATTCACAACTTCTGGAGGCAAGTTGTTCCACTGATTAACTGTTCTAACTGCCAGGAAATTTCTCCTTAGTTCTAAATAGTTTTTATGGTTTAATTTCTGTGTCTAATTAATGCATTTTTTGTCTCCGATATTTGTATGTTTGTGCTCATGTGTTTTTATGAAACTTGGCTCCAAGTTGCTTCTGTTTAACAGATCTATCATCCTGGGATGAACTCAGCAGTTGCATTGTCCTTTATAGTTCCTCTGTGGGACACCCTTGCCAGATGCTACATTTGAAAGAGCTCTATATTTTTATCTCCTTCGCCAATGAATGTTTTACAGTTAAGTTGAAATTGAAAATGGATGTTTATGTTTGTTTTTGTTTTTTTCAGGGAAATGCATTTCCAAATCTATGCCTCTCCCTGTGAGGTAGGTGAAGGCAACATTAACTAAAACGCAGGACATGCTCATAGGAAGGAGGTTGGAAAGAGTATTGAACCCTTCAACCTTTGATCCTATAGGCTCAGTCAGGTATCCTGTTATAGACCCCATCTCCCTTGGCTGATTCCTTACCATCTACTTCAGAACGACTGGTGTAAATGTCTTGAAAACAAAATTTGTAGTACCTTCAACTTGAAAGTATACCATGGTTAGCAATGGCATAGTCTAATACAGGGGTCGCCAACCTTTTGGACCTCAGGGACCACCAAACTCATACTTTTAAATCCCGTGGACCAGAGACACTGGGAAAATGAAAAAAAAAGTCTGCAGCAAAATTCCCCACCCCATTTTCCTACTGATCGATCATTCTTTATTTGGGATCACAGGATACTGTCTCCAGCTCTGTTCTCAGGGGGAAAGAGAGAGACTTTTGGCTTCATGGAAGGAAAGCAGCAGGAGCAGCAGAAGTCTTTCTTTCTCTCCCCCAAATTCCACCAGAATGGCGCAGCATCTTGGATCAGGAGGCCTTGAAGGTTTCCAAAGACAAATTTCTGGCAGAGTTTGAGGGAGAAAAAGAAAGACTTTTGCTGCTCCTGCTGCTTTCTTGCATGAAGCCAAAAGTCTCTCTCTCTCCCCCTTGGCATGCAGCCAAAAGCAGAAGAAGAAAGAAGTGGAAAGAAGCAGCCTGGTGGGAAGGCCAGGCACATGGGGTGAGTGGGGCAAGTTCCCCCCTCCATCCTTTCCCCCCTCCCCTCACTACCTAATGTTGTGTGCAATTCAAGCAATGCAAGCCTTGTGTTCCCATGGGCCATGTGGGTGGCACAGCCTTGTGTTCCCACGCAGCCTGGATTAACTGCTTTGGGGGTGACATTTCTCTATGGAGCCCACCAATAAATTTGGTGCTATTCTACCGGTTCAGCCCGGTTTTGGCGTACTGGTAGCACTGAAGATCAGCTGAGACTGAACCGGTTTTCTCTGACGAGCTGCTGTTGGGCCCACCCACCTGCCTGGATTCCCATACTGACCTTTATTCCTTGCTTTTGAAGTGCAGATGCTTTGCATGGCACAGCCGATTGTCGTGTTTCAGCTGTTGAAGCTACAGGGATTGCAGGAGGTGAGTAGGAAAGCCTTTGTGCATGTGCAAAGTGTGTGTTTGGTGCATGCATGTGCAGAATGTGTGTGCAGAAGTGCAAAGCGTGCCCACCAAGCCACACCCACCAAACCAGTGGTAAACCTCTTTGAAACCCATCACTGAATAAATTAATGTAGCAGGAGAACACTTGGAAAATGAACTGTTTTTAATTGAAAAGAATACAACATTATTTGTGGCTATGAAAAGAGTGAGATTGAGTAAAATTTATAATTCACTGTGGAACCTTTAAAAAAAACAATAATGGATACAGTGAGTCCTAGAGAATGACTTGAACTGTATTCTCTTTGAAATTATTTACTGAAAAGAATTTGGCACATAATTATGCAGGTTTTTTTGTTAGTAAATAAATGAAATCCAGGTCACTTGAGATTTGAATGTGGATTTGTGAGAAGGGAACTGAAATACCTTCCTATCTACAATGGCCAGTAAACAAAATGAATCTCCATGCTGAAATAATGAGTATATTGATGTGATTTAAAACACAGACTGTTATATTGCATGATATTCCAGAGGGACTAAGTGTTGTTGCATTCTCTGAATGCCTTTCACACATGGGAATTCTCTTCTCAACAGGATTTATACCTCCCTGTGAAGGGTGGCTTTTCCCCACTTCAAAATTATTGAATCTGGAATCATGAAGAATATCAGTCCTCAGTAGGCAAACTGAAGAAAAATGATAACTCATTCTCTGTAAACAACCTGTTTTATAGGACTGACATTTCCTAAAAGATATGAAGAAATGTGCAAGAATTTCTATCATCCTGGGATGGTATGAAAGCAGCTCTGTAGTAGACAAAAATGCTCTACAGAGAATGCCCAGAATATCATCGGGCTCCAGCTACTAACCCTGGTCGACATCTTCGCATCTCGCTGTTTGAGGAAGTTGCACAACATTCTCAGAGACTCCATTCTGCTTATAATCTTTGTGAACTGTTGCCTTCTGGCAGAAGGTACAGAACAATTAAAACTCGGACCACACATTTTCTGAACAGTTTTTATCCCAGAGCTATAATTGCACTTAACAATGAACTTAAGGACCACCATCAGTGAGCTGTTGGACAGTATTACATGGTCTGTTTTGTGGATGCTTGTGTGTTTTTAGGGGGCGGGGAATTTTGGTGGGTGGGGGAGTGTTTGGGGATTATCATGTATGTGTGCATGTTGGGTCTGGTCTCTGGGTGTTATGTGAATTTCATTGTATGTGTATAAACATGTCCCCATGGTCAGATGATCACAGTCCTGCCTTTCTGACCATTTCACAGGTATGTTGTAGCAAACTGTGGTCATGTAACTGTGATTTCCGACATCCCTGCTAGCTTCCAAAAGCAAAGTGAATGGGGAAACTGGCAGAAGGTTGGAAGTTGTAATCACGGGTGGCCTTGATTAACTATCTGCTCTGATCCACTTAACAATGGAAACTAGGGATTACCATAACTGTTGTGCTAAGCGGCATGGTTGTTGTCCTTGCTCAACACTGGGTTCCATTGCCAGTGTGGCCTTTGAACACAGAGAAATTTCACAATGTCTCATAGATAGTCCTAGATTTATGACAGCTCATTTCACAACTGTTCGCAGTTACAAAGGCACTGGAAAAGTGACTTATCTCCATTTTTCAGACTTACAACCACTGCAGCATCCCAATGATCATGTGATCAAGATTCAACCGCTTAGCAATTGACTCATATTTATGACAGTTGCAGTGTCCCAGATCACGTGGTCCCCTTTTCTGATCTTCTGTCAAGCAAAATCCATGTGGAAGCCCACTTCACTTAACAACTGTGTTTCTAACTTAACAACTGCCATGATTCACTTACCGTAACAACTGTGGCAAGACAGGTTTTAAAATGGGACAAAATTCACTTGACAACTGTCTCACTTAGAAACAGAAATTTGGAACTCCACAGTCATTGTAAGTCGAAGACTATCTGTACATTATTCACCAAGGGCCTTGTGATGCAGGCTGTTAATAGCCTAGCACTTAGTTCCAGCTGCCTGTAATTATTGCAGGCTCGAATCCCACCAGGCTCAAGGTTGACTCAGCCTTCCATCCTCTCAGGGTAGGTAAACTGAGGACCCAAGATTGTTGGGGGCAATAAGCTGACTTTGTAAAAATGCTGCTTAGTAATAAGCAGGCATATACAATGGAAGGAAGGCTATTGCTGAGTGCATTGGGTTCTATCCCAAAAAATTGTAAGCCACCCTGAGTCTCCGGAGAAGGGCGGGATATAAATAGGAATTTAAAAAAATTGTTCTTCTCAGAAGGACACAGGTCTCTCTTAAGCCCTGTGTAATCCCACCCAATGTTTACTGGTTATGTACAGCATTTACCACAAGTTATATCATATTCAAATCATAGGCTCAAAAGATATTCTTCCTTGCCATAATGTTTTCACAATATTAGCATAAATGTAGCATGTATGTTCCAAGCTTGTACATAAATTAATCACATTTTCATAAGTGTCATTTCAGCAGTGCTACTGCATAACTCCCAATAGTATATGTCGCCATTGGACAATCTACCTCTTGTCCCAGCAATACATTTTTAGCTGTAGGATGTGCAAATCTTCCCATTTATGACTTGTGGTTTGTCTTACATTTGGGGGTTACAATTTCAGAAGCTAAAGAGTTTATAGTCTTCTCCTACAGCCTGAAATTTAATTGAACTTTTATTGCACTTTTTATTGGGGATGTGACTCCCTCTGCCATGGTAACATCATGTGCCACTTTACAGCTTCATCACTTGGTGTCAGAAATTCTGGTCCCAATTGCCATTGTGAACCGAGATCTATCTGGATATAAACATTGCTCTAGAAACCAGCAGTATGGCTTTAAAAGTGCTTATAAATTCCTGGAGTTTTAAGAGTTAGTTTTGGCCACCATATTTTTTTTTTCAAGTCAATAAGAGGATCTTTTTCACAAATCAACCATTACAAGGAGGCTTGTTTCTCAAAGCAGGAATTCACTTGCTAATTGTTACTAGAATTTTAACTATCTGCCATCTATGCTTTGTTTCAGGGCTTCAATAAATCCACCCCCATTCAAACCATAAGTCTCTAGCCGCATCTTTCAGAGTAAAAAAATGTTTTATTAGGAGTGGCCATGTTGGCGTTAGCTGGGTGCAGCCGACACTAAAATACATCATTAATTTCCCCTTGACCCTGGTCTTCCCTCCACCCCCTGGATGTATATTCGCCAATGGGACACCTCCATAGCCAAGAGTCATCAATCATGCTCTCCAGTAATATTCTTGCACACCGATAGCTTTGGGTTGCCAAGGCGATTATCTAAGGTATTTGAGGAATGCACTGCTTCCACCCCTCCCTTTCTGCTGGCAACTAAAAAGACCAAAGGAGTATTTTTTTTAGTTGACACATCGTAGGACTGAGCGGCATTTAGAGAGCAGACCTGTGTTAGGAAAAGAAGCCTCATGTGGTCAGTTAGAGTAGATCTGAAGGACTGTTTATTCCATCTCATGGCTTCTTGCTCACAGCCAGTTGCCTAAAGGACTAAGTCATTCTCTGACTCTCAGAGAAGGGAGATACATGGCAATTTAATGGGATGCAATTAAATAATACATGGTGCTCAGGGGAAACTTTAATAAGCTTTTGAGTAAGCAGTTCTATTAATTTCTTCAAACTCTTCAATCTGTACCTTCTTTGATTTTCCATTTATTTATTTTTGCTAATGTACAGTATATTATGGACATGTATAAACTGTGTGCATGTATAGCCTGCACCTTCACACACAAATGTAGAGGCTTCTTAGTAGCTCTCCTCTTTTTTAATTATTTTATGAGTCATTAATCCTTGATCAATCCAAGTTGGCACGTCATTATCTTAGTGAACACGTTTATCAGATTCATTCATTTTTAAGATTGTGATAACTTACAGTGCTGTTGGAATGTTTCCCCTCAAAACTATATGTTGACAAGATGTGTGCAGAAAACTTTTTCAAAAATTAGACAGATGAAAGAAAATGCATCTATCTTTTTTAGAATATTGACTCGCCCAGTAATGGCCTTTCTAAGTCTTCTGCAAGATTCTGGTAGGATCAAAAGTAGTTTTTATATTTTGAGTTCATCCTTTTCTTTAAAAATTGGAATCATTGGAACCATTTAGCAACTTGTTCTTCTGACAACTTTCTTGAGCTATTAGTGGGCAAATTGTTGCAAAATTATGAAATCTCTGTCAAAATAATTGACATTTCAATTATTCCATGGGAACAGATTACAACAATTAATACAATAATTAATCTGATGATCTCAGACAGGAAGTCTGTGGCCTTGAAGCTACCTATGGATTTCAGTCATTGTCCCTGTGGACTGACTGAATTGTAGAAATTTGGATATTTTTTCTTTGTTGTCTGACTAATCTACCTCTCTCCACTCAGCAAGGTTGCACTGGCAAAAGAGCAATCCAGTTAAAGATCATCCAAGAGGGGTGGGAAACAGATTTAATGGTTGTTTCCTCTAGGAAACATTCTAAAGATGGTTAGACAGAACATCAACACTGTTCTGTTACTCCATGCAAATTTAGAAAAGACACAGAGAAAATATTAGTTTTTCTAAGAATGAATCTTGCATTCTCTCCTAATCTTTTTTTTTACTGTTGGAAGAAAGTAAAGTATCCTCTCTATCAGGGGTGTCAAACTTGTGGCCCACGGGCTGGATGCGTCATGCACTGGCCACGCCCACACCCAGTTTAGTGAAGGGAAAAAAGGTCATGATACATCACGTGACGTCATCATGATGATGCGAGTTTGACACCCCTGCTCTTTATTGAGGTTGACTCTTGATGATATATACAAATACATCCATGGAGTTTCATGAGATAGAAGAGATTCAGTGTTGGGATCAGCAGTGAGATAATGCTAATTTGGATGAAAATAATTGTAATGGTAACAGAAATAGAAAAATGGGAATGTTGCAATGATCACTGGACATGGACATGGACTACCCTTCTCTTAAGGGTGATCCTAAAATTCTTTTTTTTAAATTTAAATTTAATTTATTTAACAAACATTCCATCTTTTCTTTGTACAGTGTGTCGTCTGGGTACAAATATCTTGTACATACTATTTGTGGTTAATACAATTTCCTTATCATAGCAACAACAATTACATTACATTCTTATTTGAACTTGTATACATAATATCATCATTGTAACCATCTCCTTTTTGACTCCTTCCCCTCTATATTCATATATGTATATGTATATGTGTGTGTGTGTGTGTGTGTGTGTATGTATATGTATATGTTTACATGTATCCTCTATGTTCATATATTTAATTTCTAATTTCCATTTTTCTTTTCCAACCATGGTCCTAAAATTCTATGCATACCTGTTTGTGTGTGTGAGTAGGTGAGAATAAGTGAATGGGTGATGCATGCCATGGTGAAAGTAATGTGTTTATACAAGTATGTACCATGATTTGGTTCCATCAATCATCATCTATAGGCCCTCAAGATTTCTCTATCTATACCTCAGACAAACCCCGTTTATATGATGAAAGCGCAGAGCTGTGTTATTTGTGTGCTATGCTGTACTTTGCTAATTTATTAGATCTGTCTTTCCATAGAACACAAGGTAATGCTGCTTGCAAGGCCAGTCATGCCATGACCATAATTAGGAAATAAATAATTCCCTTCCCACACACAATAAATATAACAAGGCATAGAGAGCTTAGGCATAAAATGTCCATGTCCTAATTTATATATATGAATGAAATGTTATAATTACTTTAATTCTTAAATAGAAATGCCATGGCCTCATCACAGTAGAAAAGAAGCCCATGACCAGTGATATCTATATTGATGTAAATCTTCTCTAAATGGTTGCTAGGCAACTTCAAGGCCCCAAATCCATTCCCTTCCATGGCACTTTAAACCTTAAATCTTGGATTTAAGGATTGGATTGTGGACTTCTTAATATGGGGAACACCTTCAGATAGACAATTATCCTCTGACAGTTTTTCTTTTAGATAGCTGGCTATCTTCTGTAAGTAGGACATATACTGTAGTTATCCATAGCTGAAACAGCCCATTTGTGGTGTGAAAAATGCCTCCACTAGGCAAATTTGAAAAGCTACTGCTACCATAGACTGAATAGATAATACGGATTGGAACTGTAAAACACAAACTATATTGCTAGTTTTATATAATTTTCTGCTCATACCATAATTGGGACCGGCAACTCCATTGCAGTGTGGTTGTTAAGCAAAATATCAGGTGATGGTGCCAGACTTAAAACATCACTTCTGCTGCAGTCGTTAAGAAAATCACCTGTGGTTACATGAGACATCATGTGACCTAAATTATTATTTTACCTCTGGCTTGTCCATTAACAGAAGCTAACTGTGAATTATGCAAGTGGAAATCACATAACTGTGGAACTCTTTCATCATTGTAAATGCCCACCAGTTTCAAAGTGCCCAAATCTCAATCACATGACTTCAGGGATGCATTATTTATTTATTTATTTATTTATTTATTTATTTATTTGACTTGCATGCCGCCCCCTTTCCAAAAGGACTCGGGGCGGCTCACAACTAAAAACACAACAATAAACAATTACCTAAAAGCATATTAAACAACACAAGCCAAATATACAAGTTTAAAACCCAGAAACTAAAACACCCATCAGCCTCCCCCAGAGGTCAGCACAGCCCAGACTGCGCAAATAACCAGGTCTTTAGATCGTGGTGGAAGGGGCGAAGATTGGGGGCCAGCGGAGCTCGGCGGAAGCTGATTCCACAAAGTGGGAGCATACAGAGTAGGCCCTCCCCCGGGTCACTGCCAAACAACATTGAGTCGCTGATGGCACCCCGAGGAGCCCCCATCTGTGCGCTCACACAGGGCGGTTGGTATTTGATGCTGGCAGGAGTCATTCTCATAAATATCCTGGACCCATGCCTTGTAGGACTTTGAATGTTATCACAAGGACCTTGAATCTCACCCAGAAAACAACTGGCAACCACTGCAGGTCACATTGGTTATATGTTCAAGGACTGGTCAGATAATTACTTTTGCAATGCCATTGTAACTCTTAACAGTCACTCAATAGGACAATTGTTAAGTGAGGACTGTTAGGATGCAGTACCTGCCATGTTTGTGTTGGAGAGAAAAAAGGGGTTTTTTTTCGGTAGTACTCTCCTAATAGGCTCCTCTCACTTCATAAATGCCCTTTCTCAAAACCTGCAGCAGGGGTGGGATGCAAATATCTTTACTACCAGTTCTGTGGGTGTGGCTAGGTGGGAGTGGCTAGGTGGCCATGGCCATGTGACTGGGTAGGCGTGCCTTATTTTTTTTCCAAACCCCCTGCATTCCATTTTGTTGTCTCCTGGACCTCAGGAAAGCCTCCTGGGAGGCCAGTTTCCCTGAAGCCCAGGAGACAAAAAACAGAGCGTGGGGGCCATGCAGCACTCCCCCCATGCCCTTTTTGCCTCCTGGGCCTCAGGGAAACCTCCTGGATGAAGCAGTAAAAGAGCGAGGGGATCCCAGCACAGCTGATCATTGGCACAGCGGATCGTCAGGAAAAAAAAAATACCGGACTGAACCGGTAGAATATCACCACTGACCTGCAGCCTGTGAAGTGACTATTTTCAGATATGGGTTTAGCACTGTTTCAGAAAGGCAGGACTCCTTTTAGAAATAATCTGAATGATTGGTCACAAGCACCCCTCTGACTTGTCACCTGGGTACCCTTGCTGAAGAGAGACTAAATGAACTATCTCAGGTATTTTTTTTAAAATTACATTTATATGCCACCCTTCTCCGGAGACTCAGGGCAGCTTACAATTTTTGGGATACAACCCAGTGTGCTCAGCAATAGCCTTCATTCCATTGTATATGCCTGCTTATTACTAAGCGGCATTTTTATAAAGTCAGCTAATTGCCCCCAACAATCTTGGGTCCTCAATTTACCTACCCCGAGAGGATGGAAGGCTGAGTCAACCTTGAGCCTGGTGGGATTGGAGCAGTTGTACAGCAGTTGTAGGCACCTGGATCTTAAGTGCAGGCAATTAACAGCCTGAGCCACCACCTTTGCTCAATACTCCAGATATTTCCCTAATTTTCCTCAATTTGCAGACTGAACACCCAACTGAAGTAAATGAGACAATAATGAAATGCCATGATGTAGATCCTTTATTGCCATGATGTAGATCCAAATTGGAGCTCACTTGGCATAATTATTTTTTGTAGTTCCTATTGGTACTTTAGAATCTTTTATGCTGCTTCATTCCCCCCCAGAGATCCTTGGTAAACCAAGAAAAACAGAGACCATCAAGAGCAATCCCATCAAGCACCTTGGTCGAAGTTGTTCATGTCTCACTCACTGCCCAGTTTGCAATGTTCTCCATATGTGGCTGCCTTTGAACAGCATTTACAACTCCAGGTAGTCCTTGCTTACTAACAGACTTGTTCAGCTTTCAGATGAGAAATCTTAGCATAAATATGGTAGCATATGAAAGATATATCACACAGAAGATCAAGACCTGGTTTTTAATGAAACATGAAATAGCTGATTCAGATTCTAGTTGAAGGCAGATTGAAAAGAGGGAAAACATTTTAATAGTAAGAATAGTGTGATAATGAAAAATATGGGCTTTCTTTCAGACATCTCTAATGGGTAATTTAGTGTGGATTTTTGTATGTAGCAGGAGGTTGGATTTGATAGTCCAAATGGTCTCTTCCAACACTCTGATCATATTTATTTACCAATTTTATATCCCACTGTAATCATAAATATACTCTAGACAGGATAATCACCTTACAGGTCTCAGGCAGGAGATAATTGCCTTTGTTCTTGGGTATAAAGACTTGATTTTGGTGGTCACACTTTGTCTTGAATGTGGTCTTATGTGAGATATATGTCTTGAATGTGGTCTTATGTGGTCTTATGTGAGATAGAAGCTCTTCTACCCCAAAGAAGGACCTTTATTGGGGCCAACTTTTGCACCAACTGTGCATATATTAAAATGGAATTTGTAAAAACAAACTATTCCTTGGAAATCCAGTCCAATGGTATCCAACATCTAACTATGGAATAGAATTCTACAAATGACCTCTTGTTGTTGTTGTTGTTGTTGTTGTTGTTGTTGAATAACAAGTCCAGCAGCCCCAGCAAGGGGAATGAGGAATGCAGTTCAGTAATATTTGAAAGACCACAGATTTTCCATCTCCGCCAGGGTTATACACTAATTGGGAATGTAGCGGGAGTGGAATAAAAAAAAACGTAAAAGTTATAAGCCTTCTGAATGCTGTATTGCCACTTTACCATCAGTAGTCAATGCAACAGAAGGGCTCACTTCACTCCCTTGATATGCATTTCAAGGTTAAATTGACTGTAGGATATTAAAATTATACTTAAAGTATCATCTGATTACCTTCACGTGTGCTCCTCTTTCTTCAAGAAAGATTAATTGTCTTCTTAGTCATTACTACTGTCAGGATTTTTACAGCCCTGAAACTCTAATGACAAATACTTGCTTCATCAATGGGGACATGTTTAGCATTTAATTAGGCATTTGAATGTGAAGAAAGAAATCTGAAGTCAAAACAAACCATCAGCAGTATTCTACTGGGAAAAAGCAGAGCCACTTTAAATAATTTCAAGTAATTTTAATAATACTTTGTGGCATACGAAATGCTTTGTTACCCTTTTCACATTTATTCAAAGCAGAGAGGTTGACAGATAATATGATTCTCTAGAAATAAGGCTGGAGCCCAGGTAATAATGCAGTTGATCTCAGGTTCCCTGGCTCAAACTGAGTGGTAGCTCAGTTAATGAAGTCTAGGGAACCTGTATCCCAACTCCCAACAGTTGAGTTAAAGTTTGGCATGTGGACAAATCTGGCATAATGAAATGTAATTTTTTAATTCAGCATCGACACAAAGCTGCCAAAAGTCAAAGAGAAGGATGATTGTAAACACCTCAAAATGTCCATCAAAGTGTCCTTATGGTTTTACTTTCTCCTGTGTAAATTACCTTCACACAAACTGGGTATAGAAATTTTGTTCTATCTAACTAATTACAGGTAGTCCTAAATGAACTACCGTTAGTTTAGTAACCATTCAAAGTTACAAGGGCACTGACATAAATTAGACAACCTTGAACTATGCTGGCTAAGATTGGACTTAACCATAGTACATAAAATCATATGTTACAACGTGTTACCAGTTAATGAATATTTCAGCTTTAACCACAACAACACAAGAGCACCCAACAGATATAAACTTAATGTTAACCACTCCAAACTTGATTGCAGGGAGTATGATTTCAGCAACAGAGTGGTCAATGTCTGGAACTCACTACCTGATTCTGTTGTTACCTGCTCAAACCCCCATTCTTTTACCTTCAAACTAACCTCTATTGACCTCACCCCATTCCTAAGAGGTCTGTAAGGGGTGTGCATAAGAGCACAATTGTGCCTACTATCCCTGTCCTATTGTCCACAATTATTAGTTCCTATTTATTATATTTAAACTTATGTTTATTCTTATTTCTGTTGTATTGTAAGTTTTTGACAAAATAAATAAATAAATAAATAAATAAATAAATAAATAATAAATGACTTATGGCCATTTTTCAATGACCATTATGGCCATTGCAGCATTCCCATGGTCATGTGATCAAAATCCAGATGATTGACAATTGAGTCATATTTATGACAACTGCAGTGTCCCAGGGTCACTTTTTGCGACTTTCTCACAAGCAAAGTCAGTGGGGAAGCCACATTCATGTAATAACCATGTTACTAACTTAACAACTGCAGTGATTCACTTAACAACTGTGGCAAGAAAGGTTGTCAAATGCGGCAAAATTCACTTAACAAATGTCTCCCTTAGCAACAGAAATTTGGGGTGCAATTGAGAACATAAGTCCCTCTAATGGCAGAAAATGAAGAGAAACTAAAGAACCTCTTGATGAGAATGAAAGAGGAGAGTGCAAAAATTGGCTTGAAACTCAACATTAAAAAAACTAAGATTGTGATATCTGGTCCCATCACTTCCTGGCAAATAGAAGAGGAAGAAATTGAAGCAATGACAGATTTTATTTTCATGAACTTTAAGATCAGTGCAGATGGTGACTGCAGCCATGAATTTAAAAGATGCTTGCTCCTTGGGAGGAAAGCAATGGCAAACCTAGACAGCGCACTAAAAGGTAGAGTTATCACGATGCTGACAAAATCTGTACAGTCAAAACTATGGTTTTCCCAGTAGTATTGTATGGCTGTGAGAATTGAACCATAAAGAAAGCTGAGTACTGAAGAATTGATGCTTTCGAAATGGGATTCTGGAGAAGACTTTTGAGATTCCCTTGGACTGCAAGGATATCGAATCAGTCAATCTTAAAGGAAATCACCCTGACTGTTTTCCCAAAGAAACTTTTTCAAAAGGTAACTGGACTTTCATTTTTCCTTGAAGATGATTCACTTCTCATCCAAGAAGCTTCTTCAGTTCTGACTTCTTCAGTTTGGGACAGCATGACCTGGATGACTGAGAATCTCCATAGACAACTCTGACTGTTCTTTGGAAGGATACAGAGGTAGTATTCAGCAGGTTCTGACCAGTTCTGGAGAACCGGTAGTGGAAATTTTGAGTAGTTCGGAATACCACCTCTGACTGGCCCTGCCTCCATCTATTCTCTGCCTCCCGAGTCCCAGCTGATCGGCTGGGTCTTCTGTTGCCCTGCACAGGAGAACGGAGCTGGAAAGTAGGTTAGTGGGGAGAAGAGGGAATGGGATTTTGCAGTAACCTTCCCCTGGAGTGGGGTGGGAATGCAGATTTTACAGTATCCTTCCTCTGGAGTGGGGTGGAATGGAGATTTTACAGTATCCTTCCCCTGCCACACCCACCAAACCATGCCCTCCAAGCCACACCCATAGAACCAGTAGTAAAAATGTTTGAATCCTACCACTGGAAAGATAGATACTGAAGCTCAGATACTTTGGCCACCTAATGAGGGGAGAGGGCTCATTGGAAAAGGCCCTGATGTTGAGAAAGATTGAAGGCAAAAGAAGAAGGGATCAGCCCAGGATGAGATGGTTAGATAGTGTCACTGACACAATGAACATGAATTTGGGAAAATTCTGGGAGACAGTGAAGGACAGGGCCTGGCATGTTAGGGTCCATTGGGTCACAAAGAATCACACAACACTTAGCAACTAAACAACAATAGAACTACCCTCTTTTGGAGGACTTCCGGGTTGAGCCTTCTCGCTAACGGGTGGCGGTTTGCGATCATCTGCGACCACAGCCCGGCTCTTGCGTTGGAGAGCTCCGATCCTTACGGCTCGGGGCTGAAGCTGCCTCGGAGGGGTGGCGGAGAAAGGGAAAGCTGCCAGCCAGAGTGAGGGGAGCCGCATCTCCCCGGGTCTGGTCTTTTCCCTCCAAAGACGACAAGAAGCGGTGGTCAATATGGCCACCTCGAAGAGAAGGTCTCAACTGGACTAAGATCGGTGCAGGAGGAAAGAAAGAAGTTGACAGCAGAGGAACCGGGAGTATCGGATGGTAAGATCAACAAAGGCACCCGGGATTAAGATAAAGATGAGTTTTAAAAAAGAAGAAGCGGCGAGTGTCAAGTGAAGGAAAAATAATAAGTAAAATATCTTTGACAGCTATAAGGGGCTTGAACCGGAAAGGAAGAAGCCAGCATAAGAACTTAAGTTTGGGGCTCGAAAAATCCTGAATATTAAAATAAAAGGAAAGGGAAAAGATTTCGTGTAACAGAAAGTGCCACTTTGTGGATAAAATTGGAATTTAAAGAAGAAGGAAAATATCTTGTTCCTTTGTGAATTGGAGTTGTTACAATTTTAAAGAGACACTGAAACAAAAAGCAAGATCCATAGAAGGTGAAAGTTTGAATTAAAATAAAAGACAGACTGCTGGATTAGTTGGTGATATTGATATAGACTCTGGACTTGGGCTAAGATCTTAGAAAATTTAAAGAGAAGAAATAAGGAAAATAAAACTTTGGTGGCCATCCAAGGAATTAAAATGGAATTTAAAAGTATGAAAGAACTGCTACAGGAAGTGACTGAACTAATTTGGCTCATTGCAGAAGACATGGGCATGGAAATGGCGAACAAAGAACAAGAAGAAGGAATCTTGGAAAGGAGGAGCCAGCACAAGGAAAGCCATTTTAAAGAGACAATTAACACAAAGATTAATACAAATAAAAGGGAAAGGAAGGGTGGTTAAAAAATGAAACCTAAGAAAGTAATTAAAAGGGGAACATTTATGAAATTAGGCATGCTAGAAAGGTCCAGAAGAAAAGGGAGCAGAAAGGCAAAGAGAGAGAGGGATTCAAATTGGATGGAGAAGGGATATAGCAGGATAAAAGGGAGGAGAGGAACAAGAAACAAGAGCAGAAGATAGAGAAATACAGGAATTATATAATGAAGAAAGAAACTCGTTTACATAGAGATAATGGTTAATGTATTAAGAAGGGGGTTCTGCATGGAGAAGGAGGGTAATAAGAATATATTGTAATCATAAAAATGTAAAACAATAGAGGGGTTACTGACAATTTTATTAGATGAAGGTTACACTTTTACTTTTATTTATAAAAGAAAGGTAAATGTTGATTAGATAAATTGAATTAACTGAAATGATTTTTGAAGATGTTTAAAACCAGATTTGTCAGTAACCAAGGTAGTTATTTTTACTATTATTTTGGAACTATAAACAAATTTTAGGGGGATATGTGTTGCAGAACCCGATTGAAAAGAGATATAATGTTATGTAGCTTTTCTTTTCTCTTTTTCTTTTATTCTATCTTTTGCTTTAAAGGGAATGATTATTACTATGTTAATATGTTAACCACTGAGGTGTCACTTTCAAAGTAGTAAAGAGGGGGCAAGTCTAGGTTTTCTTTTTATTCTTTTTGTGTTAAAGCTTGTATTGATTTAGAATTATGGAGAGAATATGTGATGAAAGGGCAAATCTGATGGATAAAAGAAATATGTAAATGATAAAAGAGTATTAACAATGTGAAGATAGTTAAAGGATAGATATGGACAAACTTTATTTTCTATATGATGGGCAAACATATTGTTATTTTTAAGATATATAAATATTTAAAAATATTTACAACTAATTTGAAATGAAATGGGGGTTATACAGATTGAGATTAAGATTTGAGACTAGGATTAATTTGTTTGGCCCTTTGTTTGCCAAAAAACGGAATGGAAGTAAAAATGGGATAAAATAGGAAGTTAAATGTCAAAAATGAATATAGAACTATTGTCATATTTGCATGTAAAAGTGATGACCCGGGAATATGCTGTCTACTGAAAAGAGCCTTATTTGAACCGTTAAAAATTGAATAAAACTTGTTTAAAAAAAAAAAGAACTACCCTCTTTCAAAGAAATATGGTGTCCAAATAGTCCAAAGGCAGATCAAAAGGTGTATTTCTTCAATTTAGTACATAGGCTGTTTTCACAGAGATGTTATAAAATTTTGATCTGCAAACATGATCCATGTAGAAAATACAGACTTTAAGCACAATAAGCACAACAATAAATTATTAAAAAGTGTCTAGCAAGTCATGAAAAATGTGATTTATAAAACTTTGGAATACTGTTGCTTTGTGTTCAAAGATTACATTACCATTCTTCATATGAATATTCCACGAGATCTAATTTAGTGAAGTTGCCTCTCCCTTATGTGATCATTCTAAGAACTAACCTGACCGAAATAATACAGGGTCCCACTCATGAGGGGGGACACACCCCTGACCTGATTTTTATCTCGAGACAGTGGTATAATGATCTAGGTCAGGGGTCTCCGATCGTGTACCCCCTGCCATGGACCGATCATTCCCTCCTGTGGCTGACCTTCCAAGATACCACTCCCCGTCGCTGGGAAGTGGAACCAATGAGATGGTTCCGCCCCAGGTGCCTAATGGACCCAGAGAAATTCCAGGCAGTGCTTGGGTCAATCCCATCCTCTCTTGCCCACTACTCGGTTGAGACCCTGGTGAATGCCTGGTAGATGGCTGCCGCCGAGGCACTTGATCAAGTTGTTCCTTTGCGGCCTCTCACCTGAAGCAGATCCTGGTTGGCTCCCTGGTTTTCCAGGGAGCTCCGGGAAATGAAGCGTTGGAAGAGAGGCCTAGAGAGCTGTTGGAGGTCCAGCTGGTCTGAATCTGACCCATTGCAGCTGAGGGCCTATATTAGGTCCTATTTGACTGTGTTGAGGGAGGCGAAGTGTATCTATTTCTCCTCTCTCATCGAATCTGCAGATAATCGCCCGACCTCCCTGTTCAGGATCACCCGCTCCCTCCTTAACCAGGGGGGAAGGGAGGATCCTTTACAGGGATGGGCCAAGGAGTTTAGTCAACATCTGATGGATAAGATCGCTCAGATCCATGCCGGCTTGGACTCCAACTGGTCAGAATCCAATGGGAATGATATAGCAGGTCTTAGGAGTGTTATCTGGGAGGAGTTTGACCCTGTAACTCCAAAAGAGGTGGACAGGATCATGGGAAGACTGAGCGCTGCCATGTGTTTATTGGACCTGTGTCCCTCCTGGCTGGTCTATGCCGCCCGGGAGGTCACACGAAGCTGGCTCCAGGCAGTAATTACTGCTTCTTTGAGTAAGGGAGTCTTCCCCTCCACCTTGAAAGAGGCGGTGGTGAAGCCCCTCCTCAAAAAACCTACCCTGGACCCAGCTAATTTAAACAACTTTCGTCCTGTCTCCAACCTTCGCTTTATTGCAAAGGTTGTTGAGAGTGTGGTAGCGAAACAGCTCCTGATGTTCCTGGAAGAAACCGACTATCTAGACCCACACCAATCGGGCTTCAGGCCCGGATACAGCACAGAGACGGCGTTGGTCATGCTGGTAGATGATCTCTGGAGGGCACGGGACAAGGGGCATTCCTCTGTCCTGGTCCTATTAGACCTCTCAGTGGCCTTTGATACCATTGACCATGGTATCCTACTGCGACGCCTCGAGGGGCTGGGAGTGGGGGGCACCATTTTATGGTGTTTCTCCTCCTACCTCTCAGGCCATATGCAGATGATGTTGGCAGGGGGCAGAGATCGGCCCCGAGGCCACTCCTTTGTGGGGTGCCTCAGGGGTCGGTTCTCTTGCCGCTCCTGTTCAACATCTATATGAAGCCACTGGGTGAGATCATCCGTGGTTTTGGGGTGAGATATCATCAGTATGCTGATGATACCCAGCTTTTTATCTCCACCCCTAACCAACCCAGTGACGCCCTCGATGTGATGGTCCGGTGCCTGGAGGCGGTGCAGATCTGGATGGGGAGGAACACACTCAGGCTCAACCCAGCCAAGACTGAGTGGCTATATGTACCGGCATCTTGAGTTGCCCAGGAAATTCCACCATTAACTATAGGGGGAGAGGTGTTACCCCTGTAGGTGTTACCTGTTAGATTTGCATGAAGAGTCAGATGGAGTGCTTCAGTGAAGGTTTATTAGTGACTACAGCTCATAACAGACCCGATTTGGCTGGGCTGCGGCTGCTACTTATAGCCAGCAGCCGCAGTTGCCAGCCAATCAGAGTGCAGGGTTTTTCCCGCACTTTTTCAACCAATCATATTTGACATTTTACAAGAACAGTTCAGACTAAACCAATGACATTCAAACCTGCATACATAACATTACCCACTGTAGATAGTGCAACTTGGGCATCCTCCTGGATGCACGGCTCAGTTTAGAGGAACAGGTGGGAGCCATAGCAGTTGCCCAGGTTTGCCTAGTGTGCCAGTTGCACCCCTACCTGGACCGAGACGCCCTACGTACGGTCACTCATGCACTTGCCACTTCCCCTTTGGACTACTGCAATGCTCTCTACATGGGCCTGCCCTTGAGGACCACCCGGAGGCTTCAACTGGTCCAGAATGCAGCAGCGCAGGTTGTGATGGGAGTGTCCCAATACTCCCATGTTACACTCCTCCTGCCTGCGCTGCACTGGTTACTGGTTGCCCTCCGAGTGAGATTCAAGGTGCTGGTTTTGACCTACAAAGCCCTTCATGGCTTAGGACTGGGATACTTACGGGAGACCCTGCTGCCAGCGACTATTTCCCAACGCACTGTACGCTCTCACGGACAGGGCCTCCTTGGGGTCCCATCAGCTGGTGACCCCCAGGGGTAGGGCCTTCTCTGTGGGAGCACCCACCCTTTGGAACCAACTGCCCCTGGAGCTCAGGGTGGCCCCTGATCTCCGCTCCTTTTGCCGGGGCCTAAAAACATGGTTATTCCAACTTACTGACCTGGACTGAGGATGGGCTATATGGGGAATTTTTAGAATTGTTTTAATGTTTTAATTATATTTTGGGTTTCTATGAGATTTGATCTTCTTTTGATTGTATATTTATATTGTTTTACTGTACGCTGCCCTGAGTCCTTGGGCAGATGGGGCGGCTTAGAAATCCAATAAATAAATAAATAAATAAATAAATAAATAAATAAATAAATAAATAAATATTTCTTTTATAAGAGAACAGGAAAATACAAAAGTGGCAAAGCACAGTTGGAACTTCTGATAGTGAGTTGTAAAAGGTATTAGAAGGGTACCAGATGGCCAGATTGCCTGCAGCATTGGTAGCCTTGTGTGTGATGGAGCAAATTATCTTGGTAGTTGTGCATTGTTAGTGTAATTTTCAAGTCTGGCCTGGCCTAAAACAATAGGTGAATGTCTACTTTGTTCCTTCATCAGTCAAGAGTCTGTGTTCTTCAGATGATAGAAAAGATTATTAGACAACATAGCAAATTTTCGTCAATGACTTTTATGGTTGCAGTGAATAATTTATGCCCTTGTTTTCAGAATAAAGTGCTCTTAGCTGATTCTACTTGTGTGCAGGTGCCTCTAATAATAACTTAAAAGTAGTCCTTCAGATTCTGCTTTTAATTCTATTCCTACTGTTATTGTTAAAGCTATACCAACATCTTAGTTCCTTAATTTATTTCTTCATGTTATTTCTATTCTTAATCCTATAATTTAATTAATCTAATCTAAAATAATTCAATTTTTACTATCACTCAACCTTTCGTATGGCCCAGCAAGCCCGCTATGGACAGCTTATGCTACATAAATATGGCTATTTTTTCTAATGCAACATTGCTCCTTTCCAGAATGTATTTTCCTGAGATAATTGCTTCACTTTGTACAATATGTAGGCCAGCTCTGCTATTCTCTCATCTTTTGTTATATTTGTGGGAGGAAAGCATTTCACCAAATTGAACTTAGCCCTGACGTATGAGTAAATTGTGCTGTTTTTATTTTATATTTGTTTTTCTGCGTCATATATGTGTGTGCATGTGGGTGTATACATAATAGTTATCTTTTGAGAGCTGAATGAATGAGATTTCATTTTAATGTATGCAGATTACTTACATTTAAAGTGACATTCTATTCCTATTCCTATTCTATGCTATACTTTGCTATTCTATTCTATTCTATTCTATTCTATTCTATTCTATTCTATTCTATTCTATTTTACCCTACCCTACCCTACCTTAACCTAACCTAACCTAACCTAACTTAACCTAACCTCCTCCATAGAAGTCTCCATGGCAGCTTCAGTGTCCTTTTCCAACCTCCCTCCTATGTGCATGTCCCACCTCTATGTCCTGCATTTTAGTTAATGTTGCCTTCACCTACCTCACAGGGAGAGGCATAGATTTGGAAATGCATTTCCCTGAAAAAACAAAAACAAAATGTAAACATTCATTTTCAGTTTCAACTTAACTGTAAAACATTCATTGGCAAAGGAGATAAAAAATATAGAACTGTTTCAAATGTAGCATCTGGCAAGGCTCTCCCACAGAGAAACTATAAAGGACAATGCAACTACTGAGTACATCCCAGGATGATAGATCTCTTAAACAAGCAACTTGGAGCCAAATTTCATAAAACACATTAGCACGAACATACAAATATCAGAGACAAAAATGCATTAATTAGACACAGAAATTAAACCATAAAAATATTTAGAATTAAGGAGAAATTTCCTGATAGTTGGAACAACTTGCCTCCAGAAGTTGTAAATGCTCCAACACTGGAAGTTTTTAAGAAGAGAATGGACAACCATTTGTCTGAAGTGGTGTAGGGTTTCCTGCCTGATCAGGGGGTTGGACTAGAAGACTCCAAGGTCCTTCCAACTCTGTTATTCTATTCTATTCTATTCTATTCTATTCTATTCTATTCTATTCTATTCTATTCTATTCTATTCTATCCCATTCCATTCCATTCCATTTCACTCCACTCTCCACTCTCCACTCCACTCCACCCTACCATACCCTACCCTACCCTACTCTACTCCATAGAAGTCTCCATGGCAGCCAAACTCTTAAACTTGGAAAGACTGTCCTACAACTAATCCCAGATGTGTGATGAATGAATGGCTATGAATGGCTACTACATGAATGGATAAATATAATTTTTATTGTTACTTGTTAATTACAAAGTTTTGTTTGTTCAGGAAAGCTGTGACAATGTTGTCAATCCCACTAGGTATATCAGGGGAGGAAATCTGCTCCACAGGAAGGCTAAAACTACTTTTCTTGAGATTGACTATAATAGTGGAATCCTGCAAGGTCAATTGTGCAGTCCTCTTCCTCCTCCCCCTTATGGTTTAGTGAATTAGGCAGGTGTCTGGGTGAGCCTCTTCCAAATATTATTGGTCTTCTGGGGACTTAGGAGATGTTTCACACTTCATTGCTTTGGTTAATGGACCCTGCATATCTGTGCAAGGTCATCTTTTTTTTAACTTTCTACAAATACTTCAGAACAGCTGAGGAAAAACTATGCGCTCTTCAAATGTGACATTTGAAAATGTGATCCCTTAACTGGGAACATGCACTTCATTACTTATCTAGTTTAGGGTGCAGACACCATGTGCAAAAATCATTAATTGTGACACCAACTTTTGTACCCTTTTCCTCTCTTTCTTTCTAAATTTCAATCTCAGCTAAATGTGATTACTTGAACATAATGTCATATGAAAAGATTTTGATTTTTGTTAAAAAAAATTGCTCGATGTGATTTTTACAGGCTGTGTTGTTGCATGAAATACAAATTTTGCTTTATGAGGTTATTGGATTTCAGTTAGTTTTCTAGCACAAAGTGATGCTTTTCAGTGCAATATTGAATGCCATTATTCAGAAAAAGAAAAATACCCTGCCTTTAGTGTGACACACTATTAGATGAATGAATACAGAATTGAAGCCATTGTCTTTTAAGCTAAAAAAGAATGTTGGATTAGGAAGAATTTAAGCTAAATACATCTACTCTCATCTGAATGTACCCACTAGGGCTCTGCAAAGCATTTATAATCAGGGGTGGGCTGCTGCGGGTTCGCATGGGTTTGGGCGATCCTCTAGCTAAGATTCTGTGCAATTCGGCGAACCTGCAAATCCCACCTCCAGCTGGCCCCACCTATCCCACCCCTCCCAGGAGTCCCCACACAGCCCATTTTGGATGCTAGGTAAGTACAGGGCCCGCGTGGAGGCTTGGGGAGGATGAAAAATGGGTCTCCAGAGGGCCTCCAGAGCCTGGGGGAGGCCATTTTTGCCCTCCCATAGGCTTGAGGAAAGCCTCCAGAGCCTGGGAGCGTGAAAATGGGCTTCCTGGATGTTCTGGAAGGCTGGAAATAGGCCTTTCCATAGGGTCTCCAGAGCCCAGGGGAGGCCATTTTTGCCCTCCCAGAGGCTCAACGAAAGCCTCCAGAGCCCAGGCAGGGTAAAAAAAGCCCCCTCCCCATGGTGCAGTAGGCTGACTAGACCATGCCAATCCATGGCCATGTCAACCCAGCAACTGGGCAAAGAACTGGTTGCTAAAATTTTTGAAGCCCACCCCTGTTTATAATTGGTGTTTAACAAGTTTGAGTGAAGAAAATATATGCTCATACATAGACAATACTTTGTTGGGTCTAGGAGTGGAACAAAGTGAATACGCATGTGGTGTGAGCTATTAGTTACTGGTATTTAAAATTACTCCTGAGTGCAGTCAGGTTCTAGAATAACTTTTCCTGGTAACATAGTCTTATTCTTTGCTTTCAAACATGCTATAGTATTCTTGCCATGAAGCTTTCTTCAAACCTTGATGTCCATTGTTTTTTCCTGTTAATTTTGACTACTAGTAGAATTCCAGCTGATCTGTATTTTTCACTTTACTTGCTGGATTTATTGCAAAGCTTTTAGCTAACTAACACAACTGGGGCCAGGATATTGTCTTCTTTGTACTCATTGATCATTTTAAGTACAGTATATGTAAATTGTCTCTAATGCTATTGATGTTAAGCTACCACAATGTCGGTTAGTGCATCAATGTCAAGCTAAGGTAGCCAACTATCCAAACCTCAGAGTATAGTTTTCTCTATGTTGTGAAATTCTTAAACTGCCAAGAACTTGATTAAAACAGAGCAATAGGTAGTTAGGTTTGATCATGTATTAGTCTAAGAAGAGTGGATGTTGACATTTCAAGTAAGAATTCAGAAACTTCAAATTTCTCAAGTATCATGGGAATTATATCTGAAAGACATTTTTGGCAGAGAAAGCTGCACCAAACAAAAGAAGAGGCTCATGCATTTAGGTTAGAAGTATCTAAATCAAGTATTTCTCAACCTCTGGAACTTTAAGACAGGAGGACTCCAACTTCTAAAATTTTGGGAAATGAAGGTCATCATCTTAAAGATTCCAAGGTTGAAAAACACTTCTGTAATTGGTATATTCCAGATATGTCAAACCATAGCTCTATAATCCTAAATTAGCATGACCAGGAAGGCTATATTAATTTGATTGGTTTTGGTTTACCAAATAATTTTATTGAAAAATGGTGAGGGAAAGTTCTTTAATCACAGATGTTGATCCTAGGGCAGGATCTTAGCTGTGGCCCATGCAATTTATTGTTATTTTCCACTTTGATGTGATAGGTTTAAAATGAATGAAGACCCAAAGTGGCATGAAATTCCTTGGTGGCTCAGTCCTTGGTGGCTCAGGCTGTTAAATGCCTGCTCTTAAGATCCAGCTGTCTACAATTACTGTAGGCTCGAATCCCACCAGGCTCAAGGTTGACTCAGCCTTCCATCCTCTCGGGGTAGGTAAATTGAGGACCCAAAATTGTTGGGGGCAATAAGCTGACTTTGTAAAAATGCCGCTTAGTAATAAGCAGGCATATACAATGGAATGAAGGCTATTGCTGAGCGCATTGGGTTGTGCTCCAAAAATTGTAAGCCGCCCTGAGTCTTCGGAGAAGGGCGGCATATAAATGTAATTAAAAAAAAATAAATTCAGTAATCAACTAAAACAATCGACAGTTTGCTGCCATTTCACACATGCACAAACACCCACAACATCTAGAGATACATTGCAGGAGAACACATTAAATGTTTAAGACTTCCACTGTTTAAAGAATCATTTTAAACACTATTACTATTCAAAACTAATTTCCTTGCATATGAAAAGCAAAGTGTGTAAATCTAGGCCATCTTCAATTCTCTTACTAACATCTAGACACATTTGATCCTAATTAGTTTATTTAAATATTTATATTAATTCACAAACAAGTAAGCAGATTGGTTTCTTTTTAGTTTTCAGTAATTTGTTTTTCTTTTATGTAATTCTTTATTCCTCTTTTTTTCATTTGTCTTTGAATTCTTTACTAGAAGTGAAACGATGGCTAAACTGCTCTGTCTTGTTTATCAGTTTTTGAACTGGCAGCTGATTTTTTTTGTTGTCACGTTCACAACATCTTACATGATTTAAGCTCTTGTTAAGGTACTGTCACTGAAAAGCATTGGAAATTAAGTTTTTTTTCCAGTATGCTTCATCTCAGATAAAAAAAAGAAACACATATTTCCACTGCATTTAATTCCTTATCTCCAATTTTACATAGCCAGGAAAGCAAATTGAGTTTTTTTATCACACAATAGCAAAAACTGAGGACGTCTTTTCTTAAGCCCTATCATGGGTATTATCCCCGAGGAAAGAGATGAAACAGGATCAACAACATGGATATGAGGGGCTGTCTAAGATCTCTCCTTAATTTTTTCCCTTCTGACACCTCTCCTCCATCCCTTCACTCTTTGATATCCTTTTTTAAAAAACTTATACTTATTTCTTCTGAACAGCAAAAATAAGACAACCAGATAATTTCATAAGTGATGTAGAATATTTCCTTCAGATTACTTTTGAAGTCAGGGCAAATATGATAGAATTCTCTGACCCATCCTGAGAATGAAACAGAATGTTTCCAAAATATTGAAAACAAGAGCAGATAGAAATGGTCTAGATGGGAAGTTTGGGTTCTTGTGAGTTGCTTGATCTGTGAAGCTATATATTTTTCCCAGATGTTTCCTTTTATATTATATGCATGGCATTGCTTTAAATTTTATATACTATACAATGCAGTTGCAGTTGACCTGCGAGTAGTCCTCTAAATTTAATTAACACATATTTGGTATCGAACAGAGGATTAGCATCTTTTCCATTAAGCCAAAACTAGGTTAAAAAGAAGATCCCAGGTAATTGGTAGGCTTGAACTTAATGTACACTCTGATAAATGAGGGTTACATTACCTGAATCCAATTACCAAGATCCTGTAACCTAACCTACAATGAAACTACTTTAAATCTGTGAGAATCTTATTTTTTGGTTGGAAACTGCTCAGTGGGGCATGACAGCAAGGACAGTAAAGCTGCAGGTTGCCTACCCATTCAGATAATGCATTTTTTTTGAGCGGTAGGGACTCTTTCCCTTACCTCCCATTGCTTTACCATTCTTTCAGCAATAAAAAAAAAACAACCACTGAATTCCTGAGTGGCACTCAACACAGCTGAATAAATTGCAACAATTCTCGGAAGCAAGAATGAGAAAAAAAGATGTGCACATTGATTCTTCTGAGGTCCATGCACATGAAACTCTCAGGTTGCGAAAGAGAGCCAATGAAAATGTCCCGGAACGGGTTGAAGATCACAGATAATTGGCGGAATGCTAAGCAATATATGATATGAAGTCTCTTCATATGATATGAAGTCTCATCATTCCAAGAGGGGCTGACTCATCTTGAGTTTTGAGATGATGGAAGAAGGCTATCCCTTACCCTTTCTCTTGCATACCAAAGACAGATTTCCAGAATACTGGGATTACTGTCTAAATTAGTTGATTTACATCCCCAAGATGCATCCTGAATATAATACTATATATACATCATTATACTGCATATATCTTCTTGTTGGGGAGATGCAACGCATAATGAGTTAGCTGGTAAGGTAATTTCTAAATTAGAAATCCTAGTATACAAAGAATAGTACGAGAATACCCAGAGTTAGGTTTTGATTATAGATGGGGCATAATGATGAAAACATACCCAAAGGAATCATTACTATCAGAGGTGGTATTCAGCAGGTTCTGACCAGTTCTGGAGAACCGGTATTGGAAATGTTGAGCAAATACCACCTTTGACTGGCCCCGCCCGCAACTATTTTCTGCCTCCCAAGTCCCAATTGATTGGCTGGGTCTTCTTTTGTTGCCCTGCACAGGAGAATGGAGCTGGAAAGCAGGTTAGTGGGGTGGGGAGGGAATGGGATTTTACAGAATCCTCACCCTACCATGCCCACCAAGCCATGCCATGCCCATCAAACCATGCACGCCCACCAAGCCATGCCCACAGAACCGGTAGTAAAAAAAATGTGAATCCCACTGATTACTATTATTGTTAGCAGCGAATGCTACCTGTTGCATGATGGAGACTGAATGTTGTAAGTATAAATTTGTTATAACTAACAATCTGAACTAGTCTCTCTACACGTCACACATCTCCACATGTCACCCTGTGTTGGATGAGGAAAGCACATCTTTCTCCTTCTGTCCTGGCCACTTTTTACAGAGGCATGATTGAGAGCATTTTAACAAACTGCACCACTGTTGGTTTGGTGGCTGCAATGCCTCAGAGGGAAAGTCCACACTGTTATGTATGCAGAGTTTGAATTGATTGGTTGTTCTTGTAAAGTGTTTGAAATCATTGGTTAAAAAGTGCGGGAAAACCCTGCACTCTGATTGGCTGTCAGCCAAGGCAGCCGGCTATATATAGCTGCCTTGGCTAAGCCAAATTGGGTTCGTTCTGAGCTGAAGTCACAATAAAACTTAAGAGCTGAAGCACTCCGTGTCTGCCTCTTCATGCAAACTTAACACTGGCGACGAGGATGGGATTCCCCTGAAGAGAAGGCGAACAGAAGAAGAGCAAGATGGCTGCGCTGAACACCCGCCCAGCCCCGTTTGATCCGACGGCAGAAGACTGGGAGTCGTATGCAGATCATTTCCAAATGTATCTGGAGGGAAACGATCTGGCCGCCATTTCTGAGCAGCGGAAGAGGGCGGTCTTTCTTACATACTGCGGTCCGGCAGTTTTCAAGATGGCGAAGGCACTCGCGGGAGCAGCAGACGTGAAGGTAATGGCTTGGCCTGACCTGGAAAGGCTCTTAAGAGCCCATTACGTGCCACACGTATCGTGCCTCATTAAGAGACACGAGTTTTATTGTCGTGATCAAGGGGAAAACAAAAGCATAAACGACTTCGTAGCAAGTTTAAGAGACATTGGGGTGCATGCGAATTCAGCAGTTTAAAGGAGGCCATGTGCGACCGTTTTGTATTGGGCCTTAAAGACAAGGTGTTACAGAGCAAGTTAATAATGAAACCTAAGATCACGCTGAAAGAAGCCATAGAAGAAGCATCTTCAGCTGAAGCCACCAAATCCTCAGCAGCAGCCATGAGGAAGATGAACAGGGCCATGAGCCATTCTGATGGGGAAAAGTCCACCACAAATCATTGTGAGGAAAAAAGATGCTGAGTCAGATTACAGTGAGGTGGAGGAAGGAATTTACAGACTCAGAATGGAGCGGAAAAAGAAAGACCTGGGAAGAAAGAGGCAAGATTTCTACTGCAGAGGTTGTGGGGGAAGCCACCCCCGCACTGAATGCAAGTTTCTAGACACCATTTGCCTCTGTTGTGAAAAAAGAGGGCACCTAGCAAGAGTCTGCAAATCATCCAGAACTCCACCAAACAGAAGGAAGTTTGCTGCAAACAAAGACAAAGAATTCAAGCCAAACAACCTCAGTGAGAAAATGGGGTGCAGCACAGAAGCAAATGGGAAAAATGAAACTCATCAGACAGTAACTATTGGTCATTCATCTTCTTTAAAGAACAGAAAAGTGCTTATTGAAGGAAGGCCTTGCCAAATGGAAGTGGACTCAGGCTCATACCTATCTATGGTGTCATGGGACACTATTCAAAGACTGTTACCAGGTATTCAGAAGACTCACTTCAAGAAGCAGGCATTGACTCTTAAAGACTACCAAGGGAACAAGATTCCAGTAGTTGGAACAAGAGAATTCAACGTGAAGTTCAAGGGCCACACCAAGCGTCTACCCCTGACCATCATTGACAAGGATCGCCCAAGTCTGCTGGGACTTGAATGGTTCAAACCGCTGGGCATCGAGGTGACTGGCATCAATCACATGAGCAACACTGAGTGGGAAGAGGCCTTGAAGTCTGAGTTTCCAGAGGGCTTCAGCGATGGATTAGGCAAGTACTTGGGGACCCCTATCACCTTTAACCTAGATCCCAAGGTACAACCAATCCGTTTAAAACCCAGAAGGGTTCCATTTGACTTAAAGGAAAAAATTGATGCACAATTAGATAAACTCAAGGGGTTTTAGAGCCCACTGACCACTCCAGGTGGGAGACACCCATAGTCACACCAGTCAAGGCTGATGCGTCTGTAAGAATCTGCGGAGATTACAAGGGGACATTGAACCATGTGCTACAACAGAGTGTATATCCAGTTCCAGTGGTGCATCATTTATTACATTCTCTTGGCGGGGGCACAGTCTTCGCCAAATTGGACCTGGCCCAGGCATATCAACAGTTAACAGTTGACGATGCAACTGCAGAAGCCCAAACCATTGTAACCCATAGAGGTGCTTTCAAATGCAAAAGGTTGCAATTTGGAGTAAGTGTGGCACCAGGCATTTTCCAAAGCCTTATGCAAAGGATGCTCCAAGGGTTGCCAGGGGTGGTGCCCTATTTTGATGACGTTTTAATCTCTGCTGAAAATGACACTCAGTTACACGAGAAACTCAGAGAAGTCTTAACCAGATTCAAAAAAGTGGGGGTTAAAAGTCAAAGAAGAAAAATGCACACTTAGAACTGACAAAGTGGAATTCTTGGGTTACATGATTGCTAAACATGGCATCCACCCCACAGAAGCCCAAGTTCAGGCAATCAAAGAAGCCCCTAGGCCAAAATGCAAAACTGACTTGCAAGCATTCCTGGGACTCATTAACTTCTATCATATGTTTCTACCTCAGAAAGCAACCACTGCAGAACCACTACATAGATTACTGGACAAAAAATCTGCATGGGTCTGGGGCAGAAAAGAACAAGCTGCATTTAACAATATTAAGAAACAAATCACTTCTGATTGTGTACTGATACAGTTCTCTGAGAATTTGCCTGTTGTACTAACTTGTGATGCATCCCTTTTGGAGTGGGGGGGTGCTGAGGCACATGCTTCCCAGTGGAAGGGAAGCCCCTATTGCATTTTACTCTCGCACTTTGACTAAAGCAGAGAGAAACTACAGCCAACTGGACAAGGAAGCTTTGGCAATAGTGGCATGTCAAGAAATTTCATGAGTACATATATGGGAGAAGATTCACCATTGTCACAGATAAGCAAACTTCTTTTAGGCATTGTGGCAGGGGACAAACCAACACCAACAATCCTGTCACCAAGAATGCTGAGATGGACTGAATTTCTTGCTGCTTATTCATACAAACTCATCCACAGACCTGGAAAAGACATTGGGCATGCAGATGCTTTGAGTCGCTGCCCACTTCCTTCACACACTGAGGACCCTGCTCCTGAGACTTACACCTTTTTCTAGAAACTGTTGCCAAGCTTCCAGTCCATGCTGCTAAAATTGCCAGAGAGACTGCCAAAGACACTTTATTGGCTCCTGTTATAGGCTGGATTAAGAAAGGTTGGCCACTTCAAGATCTACCTCAAGGTTCCCAAACTTTTAAGTCCAGACAAACTGAGTTATCTGTATTAAGAGGATGTATTTTGTGGGGTAACAGGGTGGTTATTCCTGCAAAACTACAGAAAGAGGTTTTGGAAATGTTACATGAGGGTCATCCGGAATTGTCAGAATGAAGGGATTGGCCAGGAGTTATGTATGGTGGCCAGGTATTGACAAAATGGTTGAAAACTGGGTTGCATCCTGTCCCAACTGTCAGGTAGTCAGGCCTGCCCCACCTCTCGCCCCCAAACAGGAATGGGAATGTCCTAGGGGCCCATGGTCCAGGATTCACATTGATTTTGCTGGCCCTACCAGAGGGCACACTTTCCTTATTATAGTAGATGCATATTCCAAATGGCTAGAGGTTATCCATATGGCATCCACCACAACTGAAGCTGTCATCAAACAGCTTAAGAAACTTTTTGTAACTCATGGGTTACCTGATGTGCTTGTTTCTGACAATGGTCCTCAATTTACGTCCAACCTTTTTGAATCATATTTAGCGCAGCAGGGTATAAGACACGCCCTTACAGCCCCTCGGCATCCTTCGGCTAATGGCCGGGTTGAACGCATGGTACAATTTACCAAGGAGAAACTCCAGCAATTGGGTCCAGGGGACATCACTGAGAAGAAAAACTACTCAGTGCCCAGCATATCACTCCCAACCCCTCAACTAACTTAACCCCAGCCAAGTTGTTGATGGGTAGGAAACTCAGATCTCCCCTTGACCGCCTTCATCCCACTTACGCACCCAATGCTCCACTAGATTCCACTAGCAAAATTCGCACATTCACTGTGGGTGATTCTGTTTATGCAAAAAATCTTATGGATGAACCCTTATGGATTGCTGCAGAGATAACCCAAATTATAGGCCCCAGGTCTTACAGGGTTCAAACTGAGGATGGTGTCCTCTGGAGCAGGCACATTGATCAGTTAAGATCCAGACTACCTCAGGAGCATCACCATTGCTCCTCTCTGGTTCCCATACCTACTGCTCTTCTAGGGGAAGGGGAGGATTATGAGGGTAATCAGCAAGCAAGAATCAACCCCATGTGTAACGAGCTAACACGACAGGAACCATCCCAAAACCTGTCACAGTGCCAACAACCATTTTACAAATGGAAGATTGCACATCACTACCAGGCTTAGGTGCTGACATTGGGTTGGAGATGGATTGGGAGGAGAGACCAGGTTGTAGTAACCAAACAGGTTCCACCATTACTAGAAGTCCAAGTAAGGAGATGTTAACAGACACATTTCCTCCCTCACAATGTGAGAACCCTAAAACACCTGAACCACGTAGGTCTCAACGTACACGTAAGAGCCCCACCTATTTAAAAGAATACATTAGATAGATGGGGTTTGAGTATGGGCTAAACCTAGTGGGGAGGGGTGTTATGTATGCAGAGTTTGAATTGATTGGTTGTTCTTGTAAAGTGTTTGAAATCATTGGTTAAAAAGTACGGGAAAACCCTGCACTCTGATTGGCTGTCAGCCGAGGCAGCCGGCTATATATAGCTGCCTCGGCTAAGCCAAATTGGGTCCGTTCTGAGCTGAAGTCACAATAAAACTTAAGAGCTGAAGCACTCCGTGTCTGCCTCTTCATGCAAACTTAACACACACTGAGTGGTGAGGACAGCCAACAAGATTATAAGAAGCTTGCTTCCCATTATTCAGGATATTGCTTATAAGTGCTATGTGCTTAGAGCTCAAAGCATTGTTAGAGACCACCACACACCTACTTCATGGTCTATTTCTATTATTCCCCTCTGGGAGGAGGTTTCAAAATATTTATAGCAGGACTACCAGCTTCCCTATGCCATCCATCTGGTAAACTCACAAGATTCATTTTGCTTGCCATGTACATGTATACATCCAAACTAGACTGTGTTGTTTCTCTGTGCCATTTAATATATGTGGATATGTGCATACTTTTGTGTTTATTTATTTTGTCATGTTTATGTAGTGTATCTTGGAGGTGGTGACCCTTTGAGAGCTGTATGCAACAACATTTCACTTTAATTTATACTGATTAGTGTACATTCAAAGTGACAATAAAGTTATTCTAAGTCTAAAATGACTTTTTTTCAATGCTGTTGCAACTTTGAACGGTCACTAAACAAACTGCTGTAAGTCTAGGACTAGCTGCATGTACTACCAGCATATTTTGATAGGAGAACTTCATCTCAAACCTTATCAAATTGTGATTACTCACTGCATTGCCATTTCGGCAGTAATTTGGCAACTAGAAACTCAGTTTAGTGGCATGGCCAATTTTCATCCCTCTATTTTAACAGGGGAGTGGGGAGAGGAAAAGAAAGCTACTGTAACAGAGGACTTTTCATATCTGTGTCCAAATATCAACTAAATAAGAGAGATTTGGTATCCCACTGCTCAGGAATGTTGGAACAGTGCTACGAAAGAATAAGATAATGGTTGAGTAGCATCTGTAAAAAAAAGCTGGAAGTATTTTCCTTTGTCCTTGCTGTAATATTTATAGCATCCCCAAAAGATGGAAGCAGAGAGAAACAGTTTTTCCCTGGCAGATCACGATGCTTTTGATATGAATTTCATTGGCTGCAGAAAGTGGACATTATGAATGTTCTGTGGGAACAGAAACCATACTATCACACAAGAAAAGAGCTGCCTGCTAGGACCAATATTAAACTCATACTGCAGGTTGTGCAGCCAGCCAGTATTGTTATAATTGATAGCTCCATGCTGTTGGTATGTTTTGCTCTTTCCTTTAGATATTTTCATGCTGGTTTGCCATATGTTGACACAGATTTCATTTTCAGAATATTTCCTTCAAATTGGCAGATGCTTTATTGATTTGTTATTATTACCTCAGCAGCAGCTTTGACCCCAATAATCTTATCCTGGTACGTGTGAGGTAATTTTCTCCAGCTGCACAATTGGTCTAGTATATTCTTTAAGCTCAGAAATAATGGTGTTTAGTGCTACATGGCATTTTGTCTGGTGATTGATTAGGTGCCTTTGAGTCAATGTCAACTCTTACCAAACAGATAAATAGGCCTTCTGCTATTGATCTGCCCCAGTCTTGGGTCTTCAGATTTCACAATGGTGCACCCATCACCATGGTAATTGAATTCATCTAGCTTGCTGAGTTTGTCCTCTTCTGTTTCTTTCAGCTTTTCCTGCGTTAAAGATTTCTGAAGGAACTGGATCTTCCCATAAAATATCCAAAATATGATAATTTGATCATTGGAAACTTGTTTATTTATTTCAAAAGATTGCACTGACATCCATTTTGAAACAGCTCTTTAATGAGTCACAACAATAAAATGATAAAAACCATAAAATGTATTAAAACTAAAAACTTTGTGATTTGAGCAGCCTCCCATGATGCCGCAATAACTCTCCACCGATTCCATCACACTACCTGAATCCCTAGGTAAAGAGCCAAGTTTTAATGGTCTTCAGAAAGACTAATTAGGTGGAAGCCTGCCAGATTGCTAGGTGGTGGTGGTAGGTTTTTAAAGATATTCTAGTGTCAATGGTCAGCAAAGTAATCCAAGTAATCCAAGGTCCTAACATACAATGAAATAAATAAAAGGGGATTTATGAATAGAACTGGAAGATTTTGATACTTTTTAAATTTATAACATATGGTGTTCTGACTGAGTTTCAATATGCAATATTTATGATATGAAATGTTTAATTTCAGAGTTTTCTTGTGACAATTCCCCTTCAGATATAGATATGCACAAGCACACACACACACAAAAATAACAAAACTTGATGAATGAAAAATGCATGTGTAACTTTTTTTCTTGTATATTAAGGCCTGGATATTTTCGTTTACCTTATTATTGTACTTTTTCTGTTATAGGAAGGTGTTTGCTATCTTTCATAACAATCTGTCGTCTCCCAGAAGTATAAAATTACAGTGCCCAGATTTCCCACTCAACTGTCCTAATTGTTGGTGTTAGATTGGAGAAAATCACAGTGTTTTCCTACATTCACAATAATTTTCAGTAATGTTCAACAACCAAAGAACCGAGGTACAGAATTTAGAATTTCATTTCATGGACCTACTGCTTGAAATGGCAAGCACAGTTAATATCAAAAGGATTTAGCGTGCAAAGATTTATAATTTAAAGAGGGTAAATTTACTCAGGGGGTATCAAGAATGAATTACTTTATGGATTACTTTTGTTAGGTAGCTGTCTCATATATACAAGAAAATACCAGATATTTTCCTTTCACTATAATGACCTGCATTTATCTTAACCCCCTTTGGATAAATGAGAGATAGATGAGAGAGATATTTTGAAACAGAAAGAAAACAATGTAGGAAAATACAATGCTTGAAGTTCACCAAAAATTCCCTCTTTCTGTGAAAGGATTCTGTAAGCTATGGCACAGGATGTCTTCTAGCCGTGTGAAGCTTTTTAGCTATTAATCTTGGTCGGGGAGCCACGTAGTCAAATATAAGCCATTATTTTTTGAAGACCAGAACTTTCCCTGAACTTAATGATTTTTCATGAAATTATTTTATTTATTTACTTATTTATTTATTTATTTATTTATTTATTTATTTGTTTGTTTAGTCAATTGCTTACAAGATAATAGGTATAAGTATAAACATAGTTATAAATACCTGGATACATATAAGAAAATAAAAGAAACAATAGGACAGGGACGGTAGGCACTTTGGTGCGCTTATGCATGCCCCCTACAGACCTCTTAGGAAAGGGGTGAGGTCAATAGTAGACACTCTAAGGTTAAAGTTTTTGGGGTTTGGGGAAGAAACCACAGAGTCAGGTAGAGTATTCCAGACATTGACCACTCTGTTGCTGAAGTCGTATTTCTTGCAATCAAGTTTGGTGAGGTTAACCATGAGTTTGTATCTATTGTGTGCTCTTGTATTGTTATGGCTGAAGCTGAAGTATTCATTGACCAGAAGGACATTGCAATGTATGATTTTATATACTATATTTAGATCGGACTGAAGATGGCATACTTCTAGGTTTTCTAGGTCTAGAATTTCAAGTCTGGTGGCATAAGGTATTCTGCAATGAGTAGAGGAGTAGAGAACTCTTCTTCTGAAATATTTCTGGACTTTCTCTACTGTGTTAATATCAGATATGTAATGTGGGTTCCAGACTGGTGAGCTGTATTCAAGTATTGGTCTAGCAAATGTTTTGTATGCTCTAGTTAGTAGTGTGATATTACCAGAGAAAAAGCTACGTAGGATTAGGTTAACAACTCTTAATGCCTTTTTGGCTATGTAGTTACAGTGGGCTCTAGCACTTAGATCATTTGAGATGAGTACTCCGGGGTCCTTGACAGAGTTTGGATCATCAACAAGGTCTTGACTATTCAGCTTGTATTTTATTTTCTGATTTCTTTTTTTTACTGGCAATGTATTTGTATTTTATTTTCTGATTTTTTAAATTACTGGCAATGCAGCCCTGAAAAAATCACCCACAGAGCAAGCTGCCTGGGTGGCTTATATCCTAAATACAGAGAGGTAGCATGAGAAACAAATTATGCAGAGCACCTCTATATGCAGGAAATCTTAATTAACAATGAATCCAAGCTGGGAGATTGTGTCCTTCTGGTTTACCAGAGTTAGGCTAAAAAGTGGTTGAAAATGTTCTTCCGCATACATCCCAGAAACAAAATATTTGAAAAATGTTCTTTTGCATACATCTCATTCCCAGATATAAAGGGAACAGTCTTTGGTTCCCTGATGAGGGAGAAAAAGGGTTTAATCAGACTGCATGATAGCCTGGCTGTAATGAAAATGATTTCTGTCTATATAGTTCTGAAAAAGAATAGCAGAGTTTTGCGAAAGTTGTGAATTGTCTACTGGAATTTATCTGGGTTGTATAGGCAATATTGTTAATTTAGCAATGGAATATATTCTAATTTTCTTGTATTATTGTGTAGCAATGGTGTGGTGGAATTCAATTTTTTTTACTGGCTTGGTGGCTGTGGCAGGGGAAGGATGCTGTAAAATCCCCATTCCCTCCCCACTCCTGGGAAAAGGTTACTGAAAAATCCCATTCCCCCCCACAACTAACCTGCTTTCCAGCCCCATTCTCCTGTGCAGGGCAACAAAAGAAGACCCAACCGATCAGCTGGGACTCGGGAGGCAGAGAATAGATGGGGTGGGGCCAGTCAGAGGTGGTATTTGCCAGTTCTTCAAACTACTTAAAATTTCCACTACTGGTTCTCCAGAACTAGTCAGAACCTGCTGAATACCATCTCTGTTGTGTAATGCTTTCCATAGGAAATATAGCATTTTCTAAATGGGACCAGACAGAGATGCCTGCACAGGAGATGAAACCTGTCAGAAGGAACTGCAATGGAAGCTCCTCCCTTTTAAAAATGAGTGTTGCAATGCAAGCAAAAAGAGATGGAGTTTAATCACAAGTGTATGGATAGAAACCTGACTTTTTTGAGCCCCCTC
>CM019151.1:25385709-25412755 GCA_009733165.1 Naja naja
AGAATGGAGCTGGAAAGCAGGTTAGTGGGGTGGGGAGGAATGGATTTTACAGAATCCTCACCCTACCATGCCCACCAAGCCATGCCATGCCCATCAAACCATGCACGCCCACCAAGCCATGCCCACAGAACTGGTAGTAAAAAAAATGAATCCCACTGATTACTATTATTGTTAGAAGCAGCGAATGCTACCTGTTGCATGATGGAGACTGAATGTTGTAAGTATAAATTTGTTATAACTAACAATCTGAACTAGTCTCTCCACGTCACACATCTCCACATGTCACCCTGTGTTGGATGAGGAAAGCACATCTTTTCTCCTTCTGTCCTGGCCATTTTTTACAGAGGCATGATTGAGAGCATTTTAACAAACTGCACCACTGTTGGTTTGGTGGCTGCAATGCCTTCAGAGGAAAGTCCACACTGTTATGTATGCAGAGTTTGAATTGATTGGTTGTTCTTGTAAAGTGTTTGAAATCATTGTTTAAAAGTGCGGGAAAACCTGCACTCTGATTGGCTGTCAGCCAAGGCAGCCGCTATATATAGCTGCCTCTGCTAAGCCAAAATTGTTCTGAGCTGAAGTCACAATAAAACTTAAGAGCTGAAGCACCTCCTGTCTGCCTCTTCATGCAAACTTAACACTGGCGATGAGGAGGGATTCCCTGAAGAGAAGGCGAACAGAAGAAGAGCAAGATGGCTGCGTGCTGAACACCCCCAGCCCCGCTGATCCGACGGCAGAAGACTGGGAGTTTATGCAGATCATTTCCAAATGTATCTGGAGGAACGATCTGGCGCATTTCCGAGCAGCGGAAGAGGGCGTCTTTCTTACATACTGCGGTCCGCAGTTTTCAAGATGGCGAAGGCACTCGGGAGCAGCAGACGTGAAGGTAATGGCTTGGCCTGATCTGGAAAGGCTGTTAAGAGCCCATTACGTGCCACAAGTATCGTGCCTCATTAAGAGACATGAGTTTTATTCTCGTGATCAAGGGGAAAACAAAGCATAAACGACTTCGAGGCAAGTTTAAGAGACATTGGGGTGCATGCGAATTCAACAGTTTAGAGGAGGCCATGCACGATCGCTTTGTATTGGGCCTTAAAGACAAGGTGTTACAGAGCAAGTTAATAATGAAACCTAAGATCGCTGAAAGAAGCCATAGAAGAAACATCTTCAGCAGAAGCTACCAAATCCTCAGCAGCAGCCATGAGGAAGATGAACAGGGCCATGAGCCATTCTGATGGGGAAAAGTCCACCACAAATCATTGTGAGGAACTAGATTCTGAGTCAGATTGCAGTGAGGTGGAGGAAGGAATTTACAGACTCAGAATGGAGAAAAAAGAAAGACCTGGGAAGAAAGAGGCAAGATTTCCTGCAGAGGTTGTGGGGAAGCCACCCCGACTGAATGCAAGTTTCTAGACACCATTTGCCTCTGTTGTGAAAAGAGGGCACCTAGCAAGAGTCTGCAAATCATCCAGAACTCCACCAAACAGAAGGAAGTTTGCTGCAAACAAAGACAAAGAATTCAAGCCAAACAACCTCAGTGAGAAAATGGGTGCAGCACAGAAGCAAATGGGAAGAATGAAACTCATCAGACAGTAACTATTGGTCATTCATCTTCTTTAAAGAAAGAAAAGTCAAGGCTTATTGAAGGAAGGCCTTGCCAAATGGAAGTGGACTCAGGCTCATACCTATCTATGGTGTCATGGGACACTATTCAAAGACTGTTACCAGATATTCAGAAGACTCACTTCAAGAAGCAGGCATTGACTCTTAAAGACTACCAAGGGAACAAGATTCCAGTAGTTGGAACAAGAGAATTCAACGGAAGTTCAAGGGCCACACCAGCGCCTACCCTGACCATCATTGACAAGGATCGCCCAAGTCTGCTGGGACTTGAATGGTTCAAACTGCTGGGCATCGAGGTGACTGGCATCAATCATGAGCAACACTGAGGAAGAGGCCTTGAAGTCTGAGTTTCCAGAGGTCTTCAGCATGGATTAGGCAAGTACTTGGGGACCCCTATCACCTTTAACCTAGATCCCAAGGTACAACCAATCCGTTTAAAACCAGAAGGGTTCCATTTGCCTTAAAGGAAAAATTGATGCACAATTAGATAAACTCAAGGGGTTTAGAGCCCACTGACCACTCCAGGTGGGAGACACCCATAGTCACACCAGTCAAGGCTGATGGGTCTGTAAGAATCTGCGGAGATTACAAGGGGACATTGAACCATGGCTACAACAGAGGCATATCCAGTTCCAGTGGTGCATCATTTATTACATTCTCTTGGCGGGGCACAGTCTTCAAATTGGACCTGGCCCAGGCATATCAACAGTTAACAGTTGATGATGCAACTGCAGAAGCCCAAACCATTGTAACCCATAGAGGTGCTTTCAAATGCAAAAGGTTGCAATTTGGAGTAAGTGTGGCACCAGGCATTTTCCAAAGCCTTATGGAAAGGATGCTCAAGGGTTGCCAGGGGTGGTGCCTTATTTTGATGACGTTTAATCTCTGCTGAAAATGACACTCAGTTACACACAGAAACTCAGAGAAGTCTTAACCAGATTCAAAAAAGGGTTAAAAGTCAAAGAAGAAAAATGCACACTTAGAACTGACAAAGTGGAATTCTTGGGTTACATGATTGATAAACATGGCATCCACCCCACAGAAGCCCAAGTTCAGGCAATCAAAGAAGCCCCTAGGCCAAAATGCAAAACTGACTTGCAAGCATTCCTGGGACTCATTAACTTCTATCATATGTTTCTACCTCAGAAAGCAACCACTGCAGAACCACTACATAGATTACTGGACAAAAAATCTTCATGGGTCTGGGGCAGAAAAGAACAAGCTGCATTTAACAATATTAAGAAACAAATCACTTCTGATTGTGTACTGATACAGTTCTCTGAGAATTTGCCTGTTGTACTAACTTGTGATGCATCCCCTTTTGGAGTGGTGGGGGGTGCTGAGGCACATGCTTCCCAGTGGAAGGGAAGCCCCTATTGCATTTTTACTGCACTTTGACTAAAGCAGAGAGAAACTACAGCCAACTGGACAAGGAAGCTTTGGCAATAGTGGCAGCTGTCAAGAAATTTCATGAGTACATATATGGGAGAAGATTCACCATTGTCACAGATAAGCAAACTTCTTTTAGGCATTGTGGCAGGGGACAAACCAACACCAACAATCCTGTCACCAAGAATGCTGAGATGGACTGAATTTCTTGCTGCTTATTCATACAAACTCATCCACAGACCTGGAAAAGACATTGGGCATGCAGATGCTTTGAGTTGCTGCCCACTTCCTTCACACACTGAGGACCCTGCTCCTGAGACTTACACCTTTTTCTAGAAACTGTTGCCAAGCTTCCAGTCCATGCTGCTAAAATTGCCAGAGAGACTGCCAAAGACACTTTATTGGCTCCTGTTATAGGCTGGATTAAGAAAGGTTGGCCACTTCAAGATCTACCTCAAGGTTCCCAAACTTTTAAGTCCAGACAAACTGAGTTATCTGTATTAAGAGGATGTATTTTGTGGGGTAACAGGGTGGTTATTCCTGCAAAACTACAGAAAGAGGTTTTGGAAATGTTACATGAGGGTCATCCGGGAATTGTCAGAATGAAGGGATTGGCCAGGAGTTATGTATGGTGGCCAGGTATTGACAAAATGGTTGAAAACTGGGTTGCATCCTGTCCCAACTGTCAGGTAGTCAGGCCTGCCCCACCTCTCGCCCCCAAACAGGAATGGGAATGTCCTAGGGGCCCATGGTCCAGGATTCACATTGATTTTGCTGGCCCTACCAGAGGGCACACTTTCCTTATTATAGTAGATGCATATTCCAAATGGCTAGAGGTTATCCCTATGGCATCCACCACAACTGAAGCTGTCATCAAACAGCTTAAGAAACTTTTTGTAACTCATGGGTTACCTGATGTGCTTGTTTCTGACAATGGTCCTCAATTTACGTCCAACCTTTTGAATCATATTTAGCAGCAGGGGTATAAGACACGCCCTTACAGCCCCTCGGCATCCTTCCTAATGGCCGGCTTGAACGCATGGTACAATTTACCAAGGAGAAACTCCAGCAATTGGGTCCAGGGGACATCACTGAGAAGAAAAACTACTCAGTGCCCAGCATATCACTCCCAACCCCTCAACTAACTTAACCCCAGCCGAGTTGTTGATGGGTAGGAAACTCAGATCTCCCTTGACCGCCTTCATCCCACTTACGCACCCAATGCTCCACTAGATTCCACTAGCAAAATTCGCACATTCACTGTGGGTGATTCTGTTTATGCAAAAAATCTTATGGATGAACCCTTATGGATTGCTGCAGAGATAACCCAAATTATAGGCCCCAGGTCTTACAGGGTTCAAACTGAGGATGGTGTCCTCTGGAGCAGGCACATTGATCAGTTAAGATCCAGACTACCTCAGGAGCATCACCATTGCTCCTCTCTGGTTCCCATACCTACTGCCTCTTCTAGGGGGGAAGGGGAGGATTATGAGGGTAATCAGCAAGCAAGAATCAACCCCATGTGTAACGAGCTAACACGACAGGAACCATCCCAAAACCTGTCACAGTGCCAACAACCATTTTTACAAATGGAAGATTGCACATCACTACCAGGCTTAGGTGCTGACATTGGGTTGGAGATGGATTGGGAGGAGAGACCAGGTTGTAGTAACCAAACAGGTTCCACCATTACTAGAAGTCCAAGTAAGGAGATGTTAACAGACACATTTCCCTCACAATGTGAGAACCCTAAACACCTGAACCACGTAGGTCTCAACGACATGTAAGAGCCCCACCTATTTAAAAGAATACATTAGATAGATGGGGTTTGAGTATGGGCTAAACCTAGTGGGGAGGGGTGTTATGTATGCAGAGTTTGAATTGATTGGTTGTTCTTGTAAAGTGTTTGAAATCATTGGTTAAAAAGTGCGGGAAAACCCTGCACTCTGATTGGCTGTCAGCCGAGGCAGCCGGCTATATATAGCTGCCTCGGCTAAGCCAAATTGGGTCCGTTCTGAGCTGAAGTCACAATAAAACTTAAGAGCTGAAGCACCTGTCTGCCTCTTCATGCAAACTTAACACACACTGAGTGGTGAGGACAGCCAACAAGATTATAAGAAGCTTGCTTCCCATTATTCAGGATATTGCTTATAAGTGCTATGTGCTTAGAGCTCAAAGCATTGTTAGAGACCCCCACACACCTACTTCATGGTCTATTTCTATTATTCCCCTGGGAGGAGGTTTCAAAATATTTATAGCAGGACTACCAGCTTCCCTATGCCATCCATCTGGTAAACTCACAAGATTCATTTTGCTTGCCATGTACATGTATACATCCAAACTAGACTGTGTTGTTTCTCTGTGCCATTTAATATATGTGGATATGTGCATACTTTTGTGTTTATTTATTTTGTCATGTTTATGTAGTGTATCTTGGAGGTGGTGACCCTTTGAGAGCTGTATGCAACAACATTTCACTTTAATTTATACTGATTAGTGTACATTCAAAGTGACAATAAAGTTATTCTAAGTCTAAAATGACTTTTTTTTCAATGCTGTTGCAACTTTGAACGGTCACTAAACAAACTGCTGTAAGTCTAGGACTAGCTGCATGTACTACCAGCATATTTTGATAGGAGAACTTCATCTCAAACCTTATCAAATTGTGATTACTCACTGCATTGCCATTTCGGCAGTAATTTGGCAACTAGAAACTCAGTTTAGTGGCATGGCCAATTTTCATCCCTCTATTTTTAACAGGGGAGTGGGGAGAGGAAAAGAAAGCTACTGTAACAGAGGACTTTTCATATCTGTGTCCAAATATCAACTAAATAAGAGAGATTTGGTATCCCACTGCTCAGGAATGTTGGAACAGTGCTACGAAAGAATAAGATAATGGTTGAGTAGCATCTGTAAAAAAAAGCTGGAAGTATTTTCCTTTGTCCTTGCTGTAATATTTATAGCATCCCCAAAAGATGGAAGCAGAGAGAAAACAGTTTTTCCCTGGCAGATCACGATGCTTTTGATATGAATTTCATTGGCTGCAGAAAGTGGACATTATGAATGTTCTGTGGGAACAGAAACCATACTATCACACAAGAAAAGAGCTGCCTGCTAGGACCAATATTAAACTCATACTGCAGGTTGTGCAGCCAGCCAGTATTGTTATAATTGATAGCTCCATGCTGTTGGTATGTTTTGCTCTTTCCTTTAGATATTTTCATGCTGGTTTGCCATATGTTGACACAGATTTCATTTTCAGAATATTTCCTTCAAATTGGCAGATGCTTTATTGATTTGTTATTATTACCTCAGCAGCAGCTTTGACCCCAATAATCTTATCCTGGTACGTGTGAGGTAATTTTCTCCAGCTGCACAATTGGTCTAGTATATTCTTTAAGCTCAGAAATAATGGTGTTTAGTGCTACATGGCATTTTGTCTGGTGATTGATTAGGTGCCTTTGAGTCAATGTCAACTCTTACCAAACAGATAAATAGGCCTTCTGCTATTGATCTGCCCCCAGTCTTGGGTCTTCAGATTTCACAATGGTGCACCCATCACCATGGTAATTGAATTCATCTACCTTGCTGAGTTTGTCCTCTTCTGTTTCTTTCAGCTTTTCCTGCGTTAAAGATTTCTGAAGGAACTGGATCTTCCCATAAAATATCCAAAATATGATAATTTGATCATTGGAAACTTGTTTATTTATTTCAAAAGATTGCACTGACATCCATTTTGAAACAGCTCTTTAATGAGTCACAACAATAAAATGATAAAAACCATAAAATGTATTAAAACTAAAAACTTTGTGATTTGAGCAGCCTCCCATGATGCCGCAATAACTCTCCACCGATTCCATCACACTACCTGAATCCCTAGGTAAAGAGCCAAGTTTTAATGGTCTTCAGAAAGACTAATTAGGTGGAAGCCTGCCAGATTGCTAGGTGGTGGTGGTAGGTTTTAAAGATATTCTAGTGTCAATGGTCAGCAAAGTAATCCAAGTAATCCAAGGTCCTAACATACAATGAAATAAATAAAAGGGGATTTATGAATAGAACTGGAAGATTTTGATACTTTTTAAATTTATAACATATGGTGTTCTGACTGAGTTTCAATATGCAATATTTATGATATGAAATGTTTAATTTCAGAGTTTTCTTGTGACAATTCCCCTTCAGATATAGATATGCACAAGCACACACACACACAAAATAACAAAACTTGATGAATGAAAAATGCATGTGTAACTTTTTTTTCTTGTATATTAAGGCCTGGATATTTTCGTTTACCTTATTATTGTACTTTTTCTGTTATAGGAAGGTGTTTGCTATCTTTCATAACAATCTGTCGTCTCCCAGAAATATAAAATTACAGTGCCCAGATTTCCCACTCAACTGTCCTAATTGTTGGTGTCAGATTGGAGAAAATCGCAGTGTTTTCCTACATTCACAATAATTTTCAGTAATGTTCAACAACCAAAGAACCGAGGTACAGAATTTAGAATTTCATTTCATGGACCTACTGCTTGAAATGGCAAGCACAGTTAATATCAAAAGGATTTAGCGTGCAAAGATTTATAATTTAAAGAGGGTAAATTTACTCAGGGGGTATCAAGAATGAATTACTTTATGGATTACTTTTGTTAGGTAGCTGTCTCATATATACAAGAAAATACCAGATATTTTCCTTTCACTATAATGACCTGCATTTATCTTAACCCCCTTTGAATAAATGAGAGATAGATGAGAGAGATATTTTGAAACAGAAAGAAAACAATGTAGGAAAATACAATGCTTGAAGTTCACCAAAAATTCCCTCTTTCTGTGAAAGGATTCTGTAAGCTATGGCACAGGATGTCTTCTAGCCGCAGGAAGCTTTTAGCTATTAATCTTGGTCGGGAGCCAATGAGTCAAATATAAGCCATTATTCTTTGAAGACCAGAACTTTCCCTGAACTTAATGATTTTTCATGAAATTATTTTATTTATTTACTTATTTATTTATTTATTTATTTATTTATTTATTTGTTTGTTTAGTCAATTGCTTACAAGATAATAGGTATAAGTATAAACATAGTTATAAATACATGGATACATATAAGAAAATAAAAGAAACAATAGGACAGGGACGGTAGGCACTTTGTGCGCTTATGCATGCCCCCTACAGACCTCTTAGGAAAGGGTGAGGTCAATAGTAGACACTCTAAGGTTAAAGTTTTGGGGTTTGGGAAGAAACCACAGAGTCAGGTAGAGTATTCCAGACATTGACCACTCTGTTGCTGAAGTCGTATTTCTTGCAATCAAGTTTGGTGAGGTTAACCATGAGTTTGTATCTATTGTGTGCTCTTGTATTGTTATGGCTGAAGCTGAAGTATTCATTGACCAGAAGGACATTGCAATGTATGATTTTATATACTATATTTAGATCGGACTGAAGATGGCATACTTCTAGGTTTTCTAGGTCTAGAATTTCAAGTCTGGTGGCATAAGGTATTCTGCAATGAGTAGAGGAGAGAACTCTTCTTCTGAAATATTTCTGGACTTTCTCTACTGTGTTAATATCAGATATGTAATGTGGGTTCCAGACTGGTGAGCTGTATTCAAGTATTGGTCTAGCAAATGTTTTGTATGCTCTAGTTAGTAGTGTGATATTACCAGAGAAAAAGCTACAGGATTAGGTTAACAACTCTTAATGCCTTTTTGGCTATGTAGTTACAGTGGGCTCTAGCACTTAGATCATTTGAGATGAGTACTCTGGGGTCCTTGACAGAGTTTGGATCATCAACAAGGTCTTGACTATTCAGCTTGTATTTTATTTTCTGATTTCTTTTTTTTACTGGCAATGTATTTGTATTTTATTTTCTGATTTTTTAAATTACTGGCAATGCAGCCCTGAAAAAAATCACCCACAGAGCAAGCTGCCTGGGTGGCTTATATCCTAAATACAGAGAGGTAGCATGAGGAAACAAATTATGCAGAGCACCTCTATATGCAGGAAATCTTAATTAACAATGAATCCAAGCTGGGGAGATTGTGTCCTTCTGGTTTACCAGAGTTAGGCTAAAAAAGTGGTTGAAAATGTTCTTCCGCATACATCCCAGAAACAAAATATTTGAAAAATGTTCTTTTGCATACATCTCATTCCCAGATATAAAAAGGGAACAGTCTTTGGTTCCCTGATGAGGGGAGAAAAAGGGGTTTAATCAGACTGCATGATAGCCTGGCTGTAATTGAAAATGATTTCTGTCTATATAGTTCTGAAAAAGAATAGCAGAGTTTTGCCGAAAGTTGTGAATTGTCTACTGGAATTTATCTGGGTTGTATAGGCAATATTGTTAATTTAGCAATGGAATATATTCTAATTTTCTTGTATTATTGTGTAGCAATGGTGTGGTGGAATTCAATTTTTTTTTACTGGCTTGGTGGCTGTGGCAGGGGAAGGATGCTGTAAAATCCCCATTCCCTCCCCACTCCTGGGAAAAGGTTACTGAAAAATCCCATTCCCCCCCACAACTAACCTGCTTTCCAGCCCCATTCTCCTGTGCAGGGCAACAAAAGAAGACCCAGCCGATCAGCTGGGACTCGGGAGGCAGAGAATAGATGGGGTGGGGCCAGTCAGAGGTGGTATTTGCCAGTTCTTCAAACTACTTAAAATTTCCACTACTGGTTCTCCAGAACTAGTCAGAACCTGCTGAATACCATCTCTGTTGTGTAATGCTTTCCATAGGGAAATATAGCATTTTCTAAATGGGACCAGACAGAGATGCCTGCACAGGGAGATGAAACCTGTCAAGAAGGAACTGCAATGGAAGCTCCTCCCTTTTAAAAAATGAGTGTTGCAATGCAAGCAAAAAGAGATGGAGTTTAATCACAAGTGTATGGATAGAAACCTGACTTTTTTGAGCCCCCTCCCCAATTCACACATTACACACCCACATAGAGAGAGGGGGGAGGGATAGAGAGAGAGAGAGAGAAGGAGAGGGGGAGAGAGAGAGAGCAGGGAAATTGGCTTTACAGTAACTCATTAGTTCATCTAGGTCAGTAATGTCTATATTTGAACTGCAGTAACTCTGGTTTTAAAACCATTCACAGCAGTGGTGGTATTCAACCGGTTCTGCCTGGTTCTGGAGAGCCAGTAGGAGCGATGAGCAGCAGAGACCGAACTGGTTCTCTCCTCTGCTGTGCTGTTGGGTCCGCCTGCCTGCCCAGGCTCCCATACTGACCTTTATCCATTGAATTTGAAGCGCAGCTGCTTTGCGCAGCACAGAATAGTGCCACGCAGCAGCTGCTGAAGCGACCGGGATCATGGCAGGCTTGCAGGAGGTGAGTTAGAATGCCTCTGCGCCTGCGCAAATGCCTCTGCACCTGCACAAAGTGCATGTTTGGTGCACACATGCATGCAAAGTATGTGCACATGCGCAAAGTGCGCCCACTAAGCCACACCCACCGAACCGGTGGCAACAATATTTGAATCCCACCACTGATTCACAGACTGAAGATATGAAGGAAATAAGAATGTGTGAGTGGTTATCATATATTTGTGTCATAAATAAGCACAAACAATACAAGTACTAAATACTATTGATCAGGACACTGATAACTCTGATGCTTGGCCTAAAGATTCTTATGTTGAAATAATAGAAATAAAATTCAGGCCTTCAGGGTTGTGGCAACCTTTGATAAGAAGTTCCAAGCTTAAAGCTGAAATAGTACCCCTCATATTTATTTTGAAGGAAAGCATATTAATACATAATCCTGATGAGACTGAAGTGCTCCCGAGGAGTCAAAACATAATTCAAGGGATTTTTATTGGCTCTGAATGACATTTTGGAGGGAAATCTAGGATATGTATCTAATAAATAAATGAATAAATACTCTCGTTGATGTCCTTCAGTGATGCCTTTGTCTAGTTTACAGCCCTGGTTTAGTTTTGTGCTCTCTGGGTAACCCACAAGAGAATCATCCATCTTCACAGTAGAGGTCTTCATATACATGAGAAAATGCTAAATATCAAAACATCTTAAGGTAGAGAAAGAAAGGAAAAAAAAGAAAGGAAAACTAGAAACCATCTTTAATATTTTCATACATATATTATGACCTTGGTCACTAATTAATTGCACTGCTGTTATAATTAACTTCAGTCATTCTCCATCCTAATATATTCCCCTAAAGAATAAAACTATTGACTGATAAGAAATTCCATTATGGAAAATTATCTTTTCCCCTATATGTTGATATTAGAAATATATCAAAAGCTCGGGATTATTTGTCATGTTATTTTCAAAAAACAAAGTTAACATAGTTTGCAGCCAGAAAAGATGAAAATGAACTCCAGACAGCTACTGCTAGCATTATTCATTCATCTTTTAAAAAGTTGGAAACAAAGGAACAGGTCTTAAAAATGAGGAGAATAATGATACATATTGAATGACTAAGGTGGCTCTCCAGTGCAGGGCACCTCTTAGCTAGGTGGATTTTTCCTCCTTGCCTGCTTTTCCTCCTTCCATGCCTAAATTCTGTGCTCATTCCTGTCCCAAAGTGTTTTTCAAAAGGCAACTGGACTTTGTTTTCCTTGAAGAAGCTTCTTCAATGAGAAGTGAAAATCTTCAAGGAACAACAAGGTCCAGTTGCCTTTCAAAAACCTTTAGGATAACCATAACCTGAATGACTGGGAATCTCCATAGATTGTAACCATTCCTGATTTCATCCTACCCACAGCTGTCACTATAATCCTGCTGGAAAACAACAGCATTTCGCTGAGGAATTATTTGTGCTAAAGTTTGAAGGCATGGCTGTTGCAAACAAATCGGAAATAGTGCATGTACCTTCACAGTCTCTGATGGTATCTTTTACCATATTTATAGCCCTAATAGTAATAAAACAAAGATTATGTTGAGAGGTTTTGCTTTGCTTTTGTTTCATATTATCCTTTTCCTCTACTCTTTTTCTAACTTAAAAGATTTTTTAAAAGAAAGCCAACTGATATGGACCACAAATCTTTGAATGGTTGGAAAGAAAGGGCTGAGTAAAAGAAACAATGATGGTGATGTAGAATTAACCAACCCTCTTTTTAAAAATTTTATTCATATTTATATGCTGCCCTTCTCCGGAGACTCAGGGTGGCTTACAATGTTTGGAGCACAACCCAATGTGCTCAGCAATAGCCTTCATTCCATTGTATATGCCTGCTTATTACTAAGCGGCATTTTTACAAAGTCAGCTTATTGCCCCCAACAATCTTGGGTCTTCAATTTACCTACCCCGAGGGGATGGAAGGCTGAGTCAACCTTGAGCCTGGTGGGATTTGAGCCTGCACTAATTGCAGGCAGCTGGAACTTAAGTGCTAGGCGTTTAATAGCCTGCACCACCAAGGCCCTTAAATATTTTTAAATACCCCTGCTCAGAATATTTGCTTCATTAAGCAAATATGGCATTGGAATATATATTTCTGGTAATTTCTTTATTCGATAGACAGCAAAGCAGAAAGTTTATCAACCTTCTTTTGAATAGAATCTTGGTAGGATATAAATTGTACAAGCTTGGAATTCATCTTTCTAGTCTTTTTTTTTAATAAAATGAGAGAAAAAGTAAAATGAGTTACAATGAGTAACATAAAATAAAGTCAAAAGTATGGCTTTTCAAAATATGACAACCTAATATAGACGATTTTTGAAGATAATATTCCAAAGCCAGCCAAATCTTTGTTAATAAAGTTAGTTGCAGTGAAGTTTATTGATGTAGAATTCCAAAGTAATTTACTCTGAGAAGATACAGCAATTGTTATTGATCAAATTCAAGAAAATTAAAGAAACTAAGTTGTGAAAAGGAAGTTTGAGATGGCAGCTGGATGGGGCATGTCTGTACATTCATTGTAGGGAGGGACTTTCATACAAATTCAGTGAGTCTTGCTTCTAATATGTATCAGCAATTATACTCACTGGTCTGCAATAACTTTTTAAATATTTAAACCATTAATCTTGGTTAAGTAACCTTCTCAAGTCCAGGACACATTAGGTGCAATTTGAGTAACAGTATGTGTGTGCACTTATACAGTGAGCGCATGTACCAAGAAAAAATAATGAGCCAAATTAACCCAGTCTTCTTGATGCGAAGGGAATCTATAATTATTCAAAATTTGAAATGATCCAGTGGATCACTCCTATGCTTTCAAGGCAGTCAGTTAAAATATAGTCTAGGTAATTCAAATGGAGACAGGAGAGATAATGTTTTTGTATGACTGCATATATATGCAATGACAACAGAATGGGAATATATATGACCTGAAAGGGCTCTGATATGCTGCCAATTGCATGGATTCTTTCCAGTAGACTTGAGCAGATTGATGGAAGAAAGGGTGTGTATGTGCAGTAGAGCATTGTCTGTCCAACTTACCATGGCTAACTTACACATATCATAGAAATGGTGGAATAGAATCATTAAAGAAAGTTGGCTGTGGCCAACTTGCCACAGACAACCTGCCATAGACAACTCACCCCAGGCCAACTTACCAGGGCCAACTCACTGTGGGACAATGTGCTACAGGACAAAAGTTACACAAACGGTGGAATAAAATCATTAAAGAAAGGATACAAAAGCAAGATAAAATAAAATATGAATTACAAAAATTAAAATACTTTAAAAATAATTTTAAATAATTAAATTGAATTGTTGAATGGTGAGTTGGCCATGATGAGTTGGTAGAGATGAGTTGGCACAGCAAGTTGGCTCATTCCACAGCAGGAGGTTGTTATTACTTTTGTCCTTCCAGTGACTACTGTGTTTCTAGGTTCAGCTCCTTTTGGCATAAGTATGATGCATGTAAAAAAGGGTAAAGGGTAGTTACGTACTATCTTGATCTATTTTTGCCCTCCTGCAGACCCTGCTGCAACAGATTATCTATGATTTCCTGCAGCCATTAGCAAATGTCAAGTAGCAGTCTAAATTCACATAGTCAACAAGATTGTGTTTTTTGCCATGAGTAGAAGCAGAAATTTAAGGATGCATTTCCTCCCAACTAGCTGTTAATATCAATCAGACAACCAATATGAAAATTCCTGCCCAGTGACTGCAGATTGCCAACTTGCAGCCAAAGATTCTTATGTGATCTCCATACCACCTTCCACCCTCCATTATCTGGAACCTGCTTGTTATATACAGCTCTTCCTTCCTCCACCCTCCATTTATTAACTGAGTTAATAATACAGATAGTAATAGGCAGAGTCCAACAAAGTCTGGGAATCTGAAACTCAAAGCAACCAATCAAGAATAGGAAGGTTTTCCTAAGTGAGCTCCTAAAAGTTGAAGGGGCAGCTCCATTCTGTCTTGCCTTCTATCAGAGAAAGAAATGGCCCCTCTTCCCAATCTGTCTATCAGGTAAAAAATGTACTCCAATCAAAATAAGATTTGGACACTCAGAATCTAAGAGCCATCCAGGGAAATGCAGAGTTAGATGTGAATTGGGATATTGTTGCTTATTTAGAATATGAATTGGTACAAACTGATCTTTGTATTGTTATTGGTGGTTTTTTGATAATTGTACTATATGGTAGTTTGAGTCTGAAGTGTTTTCATTCCTGAAAAATTGCCTGTGGATGAAAAGGATTTTGTCTTTTTTCATTGTCTTCAATCCTCAATTTCATTCTTAATCGTTCATACGAATAAAACATGTCTCCTCTGAAATTCTTTTGATAGGGAATGTAATCTATCATGCTATCCAGCCAATCTGCTACCTGTAGAAAGCTGAGACAAGAAAAGAGGTCACACTTGTCACCTCTAAATCAATAGTTAGTGGGAAAACTTCTCAAATAGATTATCACAATGGCCCCCTATTCCATGATTGTGGGAATAAACAGCAGTTGGGTTTGGGGGAAGGACTTAGGTACTTCACTTGAGGGAGTCAGTGGGGCTAATTCATTATATCTCACTGGCTTCATGAGCTACATTATATGGGGCTTAGTTTTACATGTGAACATGGCCACTACCTTTTTGGAGGGAATATTATCTCATTTTTATAAGTGTATATGTTCTTCAAATTTATCTACATTAGATTGGGAGCTAAATATTAAATGACAGTCACACTCTTGTATGTCTCTACATTTGCATAACATTGTATACTCTGCATTTCTCTCCTGTAGAAGGATGTAATTTATTTTCAATTTAGCTGAAATATAATTAAACCACTTCTGATTAGAAATTAAAAAAAAATAAAATGGAGAAAACAAGAACTGACAGACCATTCATCAATATGTATTGGATGAATATTAGCACAGTATATCTAGGAACAGGAGAAAGGACCATAATTAACCCAGGAAATAATTACTTTATACATAATTTATTTTAAAAAGAAATCTATATTCAAAATACAACTTCTAATTTTGAAAACTTTTATAGAGCATCACAGTTCATGAAGAGGCAGCTGCTGCTTTCCAAATCTCTTGATGTATATCATTTCTTCCAGTAAATAATTATTTCAGGGCCAGTATATATAAAGAGTGTTATCTAGCTGCTTTGGTCTTGTTTGTGTGACTTGGTTGTTAAAACTTTTCAACTGTTCCTGGGATTTTTCCTGATTGGCTTCACATGATAGCCTCATGATCTTTATATTGGTTTAGGTGACTATAAAAGATGATTTGACAAAATACCCTTTTAGATATATGGGTGTCTGCTTTCCAGAATTTTATAATTTCTGTTACAATTGAATTTTGTACAATTTGTAACAATTCCATTACAAAAATTGAATTTTTTACAATTTTTTTACAAAAAGTTCTATTCCTCCATAGCTTCCAAATCCAGTCATTATCACCTTGGTCCAGCCACCTTCCTGTCCCAAGAAACTGACATTTATTAATGCAGATAAAATTCTATGTGCTGGCTGGCTGGGAGTTGAGATCTACACATCTTAAAATTGCCAATTTTGAAAAACACAGATTTAATGCAAGAAATCAGCAACCTCGTGCTTTCACATTTCTGGTTGTCACCACTACAATGTATTGTCAACAGCCAGGCTAGCTGAGACTAGTAAGGGTTCTTGTGAATGGAGAGTGCCTCTCCAGAAGGAGGCCAGTATGCCTTTCACATTGAAGTAATATTCAGGTACAGAAAATAAAAGTAAAGCAGCTTTCGAGGGATTTACTGAACAGAAAAAACAGAGCTTTCAGAATTCAGATATAATTGTTGGATCTAGAGAGTAAAGTTTTGTTCATGATGGTGGAGTGCCCCATTATCATTTCTTTACTTTCCTTTGGTTGTTATTCTTTCCTTAATTCCATCCAAACAGTTATTTTTTTGGTAAGAAGACTGAACAGTTTGGAAGTTCAGGTGGTTCAGAGTTCTTATAGACCAGGGATGTCAAATCTGATTTCAGTGAGGGCCGCATCAGGGTTGTGTTTGACCTTGGGGGGCTGGGGTGGGTGTGGCCAGGGTGGGCATGGCCAGCTCAATGTCACTTGTGTCAGAGGCACATGTGGTGGCCAAGTGCTAAGGCAGGACTTCCCTCAAACCGTCTGTCATGCCCTTGTTGGAGTCCGTTTCTGAGGGGGAGATTGAGCAGCTGACAGGGAGTGGGAGTGTGGATCTGGTGGCTGTGGAAGAAACAGGGGAAGGGCATAGTCCAGCTGGGCATTCAGAGGAAGACCCAGGGCCATCTCCTATTCATCCCAGAGCACGCAGGGAGGAATGGAGAAGGGAGCAACGTGGCTTACGAGAGAGGAAAGGGCTCTGATCCCCTTCATGGGCTACATCTGGGAAGACTATTTAAAAGGGCAAACTGCGCATGGCAAAGTTGCTGGAAGCAAAGCAGGCATTATCTTTGTTGAGGCTTGTCTGGGTTTTGGTGTCCACCCAACTGTGGGTGCTGCATTATCTTTTGGAAGTCTGCAATTTATTATCCTGGCCTGTCGTGTTGATTACTTCAGCATGGTTTGTGTTGGTTTTTTTATTTCTAATTATCTTTACTTTGGGTTCGGACTGCATTTCTTCCCTTTGTAGACTGTTTTTTGGAAGAGTTTGATCTCCAGCCGAGGGTAACTGGACATTGGGGGCCAAGTTGGAGGCATTAAAGGGAATTTATCTACTTTGGTGACTTTGTTATTTTTGTGCCACGCCCTGGGTCATCACACCCTCACTCTCATTATAATCTTCCTTCCTTCCTTCCTTCCTTCCTTCCTTCCTTCCTTCCTTTTCCTTCCTTCCTTCCTTCCTCCTTCTCCTCTTCTCTTCTTCCTTCTTCATTTTTCTTTCTTCTTCCTTCCCTCTTTTATTTTTCCTTCCTTGTTCTCTTCCCATCTTCCCATCTTTTTCTTTTTCTTTTTCTTTCCTCTTTCCCTTTTACCTTTCCTGTCCCTTCTTGCATGCTCAAATGCAAAAGGTGAAACATTTCTCTTTCTCTTTTGAGTTTAGTTTGTTTTGCCAGTGAAAATGGAGCGTGGATCCCTGGACCCCATCTTCAGCTGGGATGGCCTCCTGCAACCCTCTGCCAGCAAAAATGGAGGTCAGAGGGTCGTGTGCAGCCCTCCTGGGTTCCATTTTTGCTGGCAGAGGGCTGCAGGCTGGTCCTTTGCTGTTTTCAGGATGGCCCCATGGGCCAGATCTGGCCCATGGGCCTTGAGTTTGACATCCATGTTATAGACAATTAGTTTAAATTACAATGAAATAAGTTTTGGTTAATCTTTTCTCATGGTTGTTCAACAATGGAGCAATCTGCCATGAGAGGTGTGGACTCCATTCCATTTGATTTTTTAAAAACAGAATCTAGACAAAGAATGCTTTTGTAGTAGATTCATAAATAATAGAGAGATAATGTTCAATATCGCTTCCTACTCTTATTGTATAATGATGTGAATTGTGCCTTTATTAGATGCAAAACAACCTGTATCCAGTTTTAGTTAAATGTTTAAGGGGGAGGAAGAGAGGAAACTAAACTATGAAATTTCATTGTATAAAAGTCTTGATTGATTATCTGCTGCCAGGTCAGCATCAACTTTTAGCAACCAAAGCTACCTTACCCTTTAGGTCTTTCAACTGTGCATCCATTGTCATTGTAATTAAGTCTATCTATATTGCTGCTGGCACCTTTATCTAATTTTCCTTCTACCTTCCCTAGCATTTTAGATTTCTAAAAGGGAGTTAGTTCTTTGTAAAATGTGTCCAAATCTGTTTAGCATCTCCCCCCACCAAATCATACCCATTTAGCTTCATTTTTCCATTTAAAATATATCACAAAAAGGTAAAAACTCTCTCAACTTATATTATGTGTTTTCAACAGTAAACAAACCTGCCTTCACAAACTGTATTAAATTGTGTGTAAAGTTGTTTTTTTTTCCTGTAAAAAAATGAATAGGGTTGAACATGTAGATCTAAGTCCTTGCACTTTACTCCTAGTATATCCATCCATCTGCACTTACAAAAACAAAAATAATCTTGAGAGAAAGTGAGAAGTTTCCAACAAAATGGATATATATTTCCTGCCATAGGAGTAATTAAAGACTATGGCCTTCATGTAGACTGAGTGCACTCCGTTAATGTAGCTTCATTCATTGGGAAAGTTATGTTTCTCAGTAAATCAGATCTAAGGGGAAAAAAAGGAAGTGACCTTCTAAATGCTGCATTTAGAAATGTTTATATATGAAAGGGTATTTCTTTGTACCATTTTTTTCTTTCTCCGGATGATCAGAACTAAGCCTGTGGGAACAAGACATTAAAAGTTGACATTTAAAATAGAAAATTCAACCATTCTACTGAAGCATGTTCGGTATGATATGTTGCTGCATGGGGTGTTTTTGCTCAGTGTTTCAGCCAGTTATGTCTTCATTTCTCCTACATTTCCTTCATTTTTCTGTCCTTCTGTTTTTCCCATTCTCAACAGAATACAGTGACCAAAAGCATGCTCAGCCTTCAATAAACTGTTCTGGAAAGTTTTTCCTCCATCCAGTGTTGACACCTTTTTAATCCAACAAGGTGCATCACATTCCAGCATCTGAAAATGAATTTTGTTTTGTTTTTCTTGATTTTTGACTGCTGCCAGCCACAGCTAACTAGCCAGATGTTGTGGGACAGACCATTTTAGGGTACCTTTACACACACACACACACACACACACACACACCCATGCAAGGGTGGGAAATGCTATCCTGCCCACTTTCACATAAGAAAGCAGCCTCAGGCAGAGTTTGAATTTATCCCCCTCTCCACGATCAACTGATTTGCTGTTGAGATTTTAGCAACTTCTTTCACTGGGTTTCTATGTCTGTGTCTAATAGACAGCTGCCATTTGAATACTATAGAAGCAACTGTATCTTTGCTGAATTGTGATCCATGCAGCCGCTTAAGAAGATGACCCCATGTACCCTGTCTCAACCCAGGGGTGGGACTCCACTGTTTCAGCCCTGTTCAAGTAAACTGCTATCTCCGAAGATCAGCTGTGAGTGAACCGGTTCGGTCTGATGATCAGCTGTTGGCCTCCCCCTCCACCTCTACTCTGTGCTTTATATCCTGGTTTTCAAGCTCAGCTGATTCGTGCAGCACAAAGATTTGCCGTACACCAGCAGTTTAACACACAGAGATTGCTGGAGAAGGTCAGTAGCAAATGCTCTGTGCACATGCAAAGCGTAAGCTCACTGAAGTGGTTGTTACACCAGTTGAATCGCACCACTGTCTCAACCATATCTGGACCTCTGGCATGGTGACTGCATACCCAGACCAAGAAAAGGGATCAAAGTACATTAGTATAAGTTGCTTGACAGTTGGCTACTATAATATATAAAACAAGTTCAATTTCCTTCTCCTAGGAGAAAGTGAAGTTATTTTTAACCCAAGCCTAAGGAAGTAGACAGGTGATTTTTTTAAATTAAATTTTATTAAATTTAACAACTGTGCTACTAACTTAACAACTGCAATGATTCACTTAACAACTGTGGTAAGCAAGATTGTAAAATGGAGCAATGTTCACTTAACAACTATCTCACTTACCAAACAGAAATCTTGGACTCAGCTGTGGTTTTAAGTCAAGGACTACCTGTACACTCCACATGTAAACATATTTCGTACTACTTGTAAAGCATATTTCCTTTTCTTACTTATTTCTTCTTTATAAAGTGAGTTGTACAATCATGTTTTGTAAGTTATTTGTGAGGATATTCCAGAGTGCAGGGGTATGTGTGTGGAATGGGGACAATGACTTACAGACCTACATCAAGTCACAAGCTATAGTTCTAGCATGTATGTAATGATGTTACTATGATTTGCTGCTCTTTGATTTTCATTCCTTTGAAGCTATTCTGCATAACAAAATGGCTGACTCCCATTCTGGGCCAATTTTCAGTGACATGAATTCAGTTGTAAAGTTGTGCAATTTTACTGTAATTAAAAAACTCCTCCCAAGGGCATTTAGCTTCATATATATTTCTCTCCTCCAACCTTTCACAGAGTTATATTTCCTTACTTCAACTAACATTTCATCTTAATTTTAAAGGTTACAATGGGAAGTCTTGTAACTAGGATAATGAATGTGATTGAGAAGGGTTTTGATAGTATTAACACTGGTTAAAGGTCAACTCATGGAATAACTTAATCATGATTAAAGCTGAGAATGGGGATGGCATATCTTGATCAATAAATACTGGCTAAATTCAGAAATGATTTCTGTGCCCTTGATGATTTTAGTAGTTATTCCATATAAAAATAATCCTGAGGATGATATATTGAAATTTGCAGTACCCAATGCTTGACTCAAGGAAAATTCTGGAACAAGAGGGGTAATGTTATAAGCTTTTTAAAATAATGACATGTTGAATCTTCCCTGTTAATTTTAATTTTGGCATCTTGGTTGGGATTTGTGTATAAATCTAACTCCAATTGGTTTCATGCTTCCATTGTTATTTTCTCTCTTTCAGACATGTCCATTTATTTAGTTTTGTTAACATATATTTGAGCTGCTAAAAAAGCCCCAGGGAGCCATTTTTCTGATTTTTTGTGAAACACTTGTTTAATCTTGTTGTTTTTCATTATTAAAAAGGTGCACATTTACACACATTACTGATTAATTTAAGGGCAGGAACTTGATTGTCATTGTCCCTTCTGCTTTTTTTAAATTTTGTGATGAATTTGGGCAAAACAAACAACTTTATTAAACAATTTAGAATACCACTAGAAAGGTAATAAAATAGTTTGACTATTGATGTTTGCAATTCTGACATAGTGGGTGGCATACACAAAGATAATCTCATTAAAAGAAACATGGGATAGTTGGAAGCTTGAAGCAAATAGTGGATTTTTTATAAGTTACCACAATTGTAAACAGCCATATGTGATTCCAGCTACTGGGCATATGCAGATACAAGCACAGCTGGAAGTGCTTCTGCTAGAAGTCATTTAGAGAAACAAGCAACTGATTCTTGACAGTTTAAAATGATTGTTGACAAAGGGCCGTAAGTGGCAAAGCAATAAAGAAAAACAAGAACAAAATATCTATTCTTTGTCCTTGATCTAATACCGTGTTTCCCCGAAAATAAGACACTGTCTTATATTTTTTTTGGCTCCAAAAAACACACTAGGTCTTATTTTCGGGGTAGGTCTTATATATTTATGGTGCCAAATAGTGGGTGTGAGTGTGTAGGGGGAGGTGTTTCACGGGTGCACGGTTGCTCCCTGAAAAGTCTTCCTGGAACTGGAGATTTACACTAGGTCTTATTTTCGGGGAAACACGGTACGTAAGTTCTCAAAACAAGGCTATTTTGAAGCCCTAAAATAAATTTCTGTGAAACCCCTTTCTCATGAAGAAAACCAACAATTTCATGAAAGTTAGTCTTGGCAAGAGGAAAAATAGACTATTCAGTTTTTTTTTAATTTAAAAAACTCTCTCATGGGGTTTCAACTGCCTGCCCCAGTAGCTTGCAAAATTGAAAGTGAGATTTGACAGCACTCACATATTGTTTGCACAAACCTGATTTTTTTTTTTGCAGCACCCTCCAGGTTGCTCATGTCCCACAGTTTGAAAACATTGGCCAAACTCTGTCAGAGTGATTGTGGCCCTTGGTTAGGATGTAATGGTCTTTATACTGCCTAAAGCAGGGCTGTCAATCTCAATGCATCACGCACAGGCCACGGTCTGGCCTGGTTTAGCAAAGAGGGAAAAAGTGCCGATATATCACATGACGACGTGAGTTTGGCACCCCTGGCTTAAAGCTATAACTTGAAAAGAAGTGATTTTGATGTACAATACCAAATGCTAGAAGCACAAATAATAAAACAATATCAGGACTTTACAAAATCCTACAAAATGCCAGAATACTGAGATAAGCAGCCTCTGTTCTACTAGTTCTCAATATACATATAGTCCTTAACTTACAGCCATTTGTTTAGTGACTGTTACAGCAACCACTAAAAAACAACAACTTATGACTGGTCTTTTTACTTATGACTGTTGCAGCACCCCCTTGCCATATGATCAAAATCTGGGTGCTTGGAAACCATCATGTATTTACAATGATTGTAGTGTTTGGGGATCATGTGATTACCATTTGCAACCTTTCCTGCTGGCTTCCAACAAGCCAAGTCAATGGAGGAAGTCAGATATGCTTAACAACCAGGATTTCCCTTAGCTGCAATGATTTGCTTAACACAGGTGGCTTAGCAATGGAAATTCTGGTCCAATTGTGGTAATCGAGCACTACCATATTTTCACTCCATGAAAAGGCAGTGGTCCTAGTTTTAGAGGGGCATGGAAAAGAAAAATATTCTGAACCCAGCTGCTATTCACCAAAGGACCAGCACTGTGGCACAATCTTGCTCCATTTCAAGACACACAGACATTTCCACCCACTGGGGGGGAAAAAAAAGCTTATGGAGTGAAAAAATGGTACTTGTAAAATTCAGTTCAAGTATTGAGGCCCCACAGAGATCATTTAGGGCAGTGGTCCCTACGTTACTCTCAGGGCTTTCAAACTGGCTCAATTTAATGCACAAGATAATAGAACGTTCCTTTTGTTCAGCTTATTCTGACTTATTGGAGAAAATAAGGGTAGATCATGTTGTTCTATGTTATTCTCTTTTAATGGAGTATTTATTCAACTCTTTATTATGCCCACTTTAATAAATATGTAGGTCAGTTGACTTTTTTGACTTTTTTTTCTTTTGTAAGAACACTATCCAGATATACCAATATAAGCAATGTAATTGCAGGACAGTAGCTGATTAAACTTAATTTGTTTTGGAAGATGCTGAAGTAAGTCGATATTAGTCAGTATTAATCTTAATATACTATAATATTAAGCCTGTATAGATGCAGAAAATATGAATGTTGGATATTCTGTTTTTTTTCTCATTTTTTAGATTTTATTTGTTAGCTTTTAATATTGATTTAGTAGACCAAAATAAATGAACAAATATTAAAGGATCATTCTAGTCCAGGTTTCAGGGGAGTATCCTCAGTTGGTCTCCTTAAATTATCACTTTCTCATCAATAATTTTATTGCACCCATCTATTTTAATCCTCTTTGAAAACAGGATTACTTAGTAAGTAAGTTTGTAAGTCTTGTGGCCTTAGCAAATGCTTGACCTCTCTTGTCTACAATGGCCACCTGTCATAACAGCCTTCTAATATGATCTACAACATACAAGCAATGGGTGACCTCTATCCATCTGTTTGCTGTCTAATGTCATAGGTACTTTTACAACAACCTGGGTTATACTTCTTGGTTGTAAACAAAAGAATAAAGTTTCACCATTCAGAAAGAGCAAGTATCTGCAAATTATGACACTGTTCCAAAAGTGAGCTAGCAAATAGTAGAGACTATTAGTTATAGATTTGATTAATTTGTCTTTCCTTGAGATTATAGTTCTATGAATGTGCACCAGAATTGTGTTAGCTAAAACCCAGTTTTCAATAATAATAATGATCAATCATTGGTGTTTCAAAGACAGGGTAGGATTAATTATAGTGTAGATATTGCATTATTGTAATTCTAGCAAAAGGCTCCATTTGATCGATTTCTCATTCATAAGGCTAACAGCTGCACAGAATTCATGCCACTTTCCTCCGAAGAGGAAGTCTATTTTCAAAATGCCAACTGTTTTATGGGTGGGTGGCTGGCAAAGGTCCCTAATATGGACAGTTTGAGTGCTATTTATGGAATATTTGGGAGGAAATCTTGATACCCTTCCAAAGGTGGGTCAATTCCTTAAAAGGAAAATGTGAAAGTTCATTTTCAAAATGAAAAAGATTCCATCTCACAGGCAAGAAGGCCTATTCCAAGCATAGCAGAAACTCATCAGTGAAAAAGTGGCAGGAAGAGAAATATAACATCTCTTTCTTGAAGGCAATCAGAAATGAGTGCAAATATATGGGAGCACAGCTGTGCAATGTCACATCAAATTATTTTTCATCTTGCCCAGCATAGGCTCTTCTGTGCTAGCATGATTACACTTGCATCATTCTACGTTAAAATAGAAAATTATGTGGAAATAGAAGAGATAAGAGTCCAGAGATATAGCCTACCAATATCTCTTTAGAGGCCTTAGAGGGAGGCCTTTCTTTGCTCTTTTGGGGAAAAGGATCTGGAGATGAATTTAAGAGAGTGAACGATTGTCTCAAGGCTTGTAAATGGTCAAGGCATCCCTTTAATCACCAGTTTAAATCCCCAAACTTTTTAAAAACTGAGTTTTGTTTGGATTTAGAGTTTTCCCCTCATGCCCACAGCCAATGTCCATTTCTGTGTTTGGACCATCTGCTGAGGAGCATATTTACATTTATTTAATTTGTTTATTTATTTAATTTACAAGAAGACTCTATAATTTGGTTCTATAATTGTACATTGGGACCATCCCATGAAACATACAAGTTTTAAAGCAGGGTATATCTCCTAACAAGATCCAGGAGTTACAATAGTTTTCTTGGTTGGAAACATCTAAGATGATATTGCCAAAATTTGTTGACTTAATATATGTAGATGTCAGAGTTCCTACCAGTGCCCTAACGCAATTGAGTCTCAAGTCATCTGGCAATAAAAATCCAGTCTTTTATTAGGAGCACCATAGGTGAAGCCAGCTCTGACTTCACTCCATTTGGGGTTGCCTCTGACCCTGTTTCCCCTCCCCCAAAGTGTGTCACCCGGTCACATTCCCCAACAAGGTAATTTCATGGGTTGTAGAAGTCACTCCCTCCAGGCACTGCTGGTATCCCCAGAGATGGCATTGACTTGTTCAGCCAGAATGCATCTTGTTATGACTGAGGAGTAAATTCCTTGGTGCAGCTGTGAGTCGCAGTTTCCCATCCCCCTGCCTATGGCAACTCAGGAGCAGGTCAGGAAAGCTTCATGAGTTGACAGTAGAATTAAATCTGGGCCTCTCTGTGTATGAGATTGATAAATAGATGATTGATAGATAGATAAACAGTCAACCCCAAAAGTGTTTTTTTCAATTGGACTTTCTTTGCTTTTCCTTGAAGATGTTTTGCTTTTCATTCAAGAAGCTTCTTCTGTTCTGACTGAATGGTGGAGAATGGAAGGATTTATGTTCCTTGCAGTCATTGGTCATTAGCACTCTCTCTGAGAGTCATTGAGACACTTGGAGGTTATCTGGGCCCTCAGGGTCACCTGAATAATACAAATGGGTATAGAACTGCTGAAAGAACTATGTTGTAAACAGGAAATAGGTCATGTCATATCCCCCTGCTGTTGAAAGAGGGCTTTTTAATTTTAATCTAGTTGGCCCCTTTGACCCCTCTTTCAAACCAGTGGTCCTCTCTGTCCAGAATGTGCTGTCTCAAAAGAGTGCCTTGTCTTTTAAATGTTCAGGCTTCTGTTTTCCTTAATGTGTACTGCACAATCCAGGAAGACCAGACTATTTTCCTTAACATCTTCCCATGTGAACTTAATGTAACAGTCCACAGAGTTGTTGTGTTTGGTGAAGGCTTCATTTAACACAGGAACTGGAAGCCTTCACCAAACCCATCAACTCTGTGGACAGATACATTAAGCTCACATGGGAAGATGTTAAGAAAAATACTCTGTAGTACACATTAAGGAAGACAGAAGCCTCATCATTGAAGTTTACTGAAAACCCACAGACACAGACACAGATCAGAATTTATATTTTTATTCTCATGAGCCACTGGGGCCCAAAATAGGAGTGATCAGAACCCTACATCACTGGACTGAAGATCTACCTATCACAAAGATGGAAAAGAAAAAGAAATAAAGTATGTTAAGGAAGCTCTTAGAACTTGTGGCTAACCCAACTGGGCCTTCATCTAACAACAACAACAACAACAACAACAACAACAACAATAGTTGAAAAGAAAAGAAAAAGGTTTGGTTCATTGACATTGCAATACCTGGTGATGCACGAATTGAAGACAAGCAGCAAGAAAAAATCACAAAGTACTAGGACTTACCAATTGAAGTTGCGCGACTTAGGAAAAATAAATCGTGTGTTATCCCAATTGTAATTGGAGCCCTTGGAGCAATACCTAAAGGGCTACCTCTCTATTTGGAAATTCTGAACTTATCAGACTTGACTACCCTGATTCTACAAAAAACCACCCTACTTGAAACAGTTTATATTCTCTGACACTACCTTAACAGTTCCTAGGTCCTTGGTTAGGACTTGAGCTGTTGAGCTGCCAACCAACTCCAAAGGCAGTGAATCTCACCAAAGATTAAACAACAACAACAGCAACAACAACAATAAATGACCCAGCAGAAGTGCCACCAACACAAAGAAGAGAACAATAAATGAAGCAAAGTTGTCATTCCATATGTTGCAGGAATTTTTCAAAAGCTCAGGAGGACTTAACACAACATACACAGTAAATGAAGATGTTTGAATTAATTGTTTTTAAAGGCTGTCTGAATTCTTGTGTACTCAGCTGCAATTTCTGATCTTGTTCTCAATTCATTTTGGCTTCCAGGCTCCTCAGCTGTTTAGTAGGCATATTGACAATTGTCCCTTAGTGATAATAGTTTTATCTACTAGCTTTCTTGAAAACACATCAATACAGTATTGCATTTGTTTTGAATCCAAAATCAAGACAATGTTTCAAC